>VXBQ01004368.1:699767-838663 GCA_013400175.1 Phainopepla nitens
AATTAAAACCAGTTTACTCTTTTATTTTCCTTTTTTTTTTTTTTTTTTTTTGCACAGTGTGTAATTTTAGATGTCTCTGAAATGTTCATGATATCAGCAAAGTGGAGTCTTATATAGTGTTAGATATCTCTGACTATGCTTGTCTTCAGTTCCTTTCTACTGTTTAATCTCTGCTAAAGTATTTAACATTGTGGTCATTAAGAAAGCATTTTAAATGTTATCACATTTTTTTTTTCTCTCTATGTCTACAAAAATGAAATAACTACCACTTAGAAGACATTTTCATTTAGAAGACAGAAACAAGACATAATGTGGACCTGGAGGTTTGCTGAATTGAATGAAGGGGTCATGATTTTCTTGATAAAAATCACTTGATTTTCAGGAGTTTTCTTATTAAAGTTTGAGCTCCTGACATGGTTCTGACTGCAATGATGCTTTCTTGCAAACATTTTGAAACGTGAGTGAAAAACCTCTAAGGATACAACATAAAAATGAACCCAAAGATGATATAATTACATGAAGCTTTTGTTTCAGCTCTCTGAGTTACAAATACCTTATGGCAAAACAGAGAAGTTATGAAACTGTGTACAAGTGATAATCTTAGCTGCTCAGAAATTGAAACAAGATTTTATAAAATGACTTGACTGGATTAAAATATCTGTGAATGTATTAATTCTTAAGCTGTATTTATTACATATATCACATTTGTTTTCTGAGTTTTGAATATTTAGCATACAAACATTGTTTTCTCTAAAACTAAAGACCAATAAAAATATTTTTTTTTATTTTGAAATTAAAACTGAGAATCTCTTGATATGTAATAATGTTGAAATCCACAGCTTTAGGAAAATCACCAAATATTATGTGTATAACAACGAAATTATCAGCATAGGCAACACTGTTCTTGCACAATTAATTTGCTACTCATAAAGTTCGTTTCATAGAAGTAAATAATGTACCTTAAATTACAAAAACAGTTAAGCATTTTATAAACACTCATTTTGTTGGTTTAAGTGGTTCAGAGCAATTTTATCCTTTAGAGCATCTCTCATATTTCTTTACCATTATCTGAGTGATCATTTTGGGCTTGTTTAGCTTTCAATATCTACATTTAAACATTCCTTTTTTCCCTTTCCTCTTAAAAACTTGAATAGTTTCTGCTATTCAACAGCTTAGTGGTAGGAAAGAATAAAAAATATCAATACATGTATGAATTTTTAATCCTTTCCTGAAGATAAATATACAAATACATTCTGGAAGCTATGGACTAAGGCATTTTACCTTCTTGATATATATTATGAACCAAGGGTCTCTGTACTTGACACTGGGCATTAATGCATTGAGGAATGTCTAATAATCCTTAAAACACTGAAAACAGCTGTCCTATCAACACAGAGGCAGGCAAGGTAGATGTGAAGAACTGGGAATTAGACATAAATCCATGCAATGCTCCACAGGAAGGGAGGAAAAATTCAACCCTTACCCTTGGGTCATCTACTTGTTTTTTATGTGCAGCTTGTCAGCAAGACTTAATAGCTGAAGATCATGCTAACTTGGCAACATGTCTTCTGGTTTGGAAATTATCCCATCCTTCAGGCTTAGAATACATCCAGAGCACGCTCATTTCCACCTGGAAGTAACTGTGCAGCTGTACCTTACAGCTGAGATATGGGATACTAGGGCAGAAGGGAGATACTGCATTCCCTGGTTTGTCAGCAGCAGCTGTTTGGCTCACAGCAGTTGCCAGAAACCTAAAAGTTACTGTCAGTTTTCTCTCTGATTCTGTGTATCCTTTGGGGTTTTGACTGCTCAGGAAAACAAGATTCCCTTTAGCCTTGCTGTTCTTTGGCTTTACTACACTCATAGATCCACAGAAAGGACCTTTTATACCTGGGGCTGTTGTGGCCACCGCATAGCCTGTAAGTATATCTCCAAAACTCATGTGAATCCCTGAAGCATTTCAGCAGTGTCATAGAACCAGCCTGGTGTATCAGGCTTGACTGAACCAGGGTTTTTCAATTTACAGTGGAAAGAAGTGGAAAAAAATAATGGGTTATCAAGCAAATTCTATGTATTCTAAACAACTACCAAAACAAATTCACAATTTAAATAAAACAAGACAAAAAAACAAAGCGGGGCAAGGGAAGGCCAATCAGAAATTAATAATGTATAAAAAATCCAGAATGCAAACTCTATTCCATGAAGAAAAAAATAGAGCTCTGAAATCTTGGCAAAAAGCTCTAATAGCGTGCATTTGAAGTCGTCAGATGCTACAGTACAAGTACATAATGGAAATCTTTTAGAACGGTAGACAGTCAATGTGTCAGGATGGTGAGCACATTAGTCAGCCTTAATGACCCCAGTCAGCCTACCTGAGGCCTCTGTCCACAACCATGGTCCAGGAGCTGTATTTAAGCTTTGCCCTGGGCACTTCCTCTCTCCCTAAGCTGTGGTGCTCTGTCTTTCTTAGCTGTGCCTGGCTACAGGAACTGTGGGACTGGAGTTTGACCTGTGGCTGGCTTGACCTTGGTTCTGCCTGGTAGGTCCAATGCTTATGATCCTCATCCTCAAAAACCAGAGTTGAAAAACATTTTCCATGGTGACCTGTGGACTGACCTCAGACTTGTCTCATCACTCTGCTATTGCCCTATGTCCTGGACTTTGGGTTGAGCCACCATCTCAGGTTTTGTCCAGGTTGGGTACTGTAAGATGAGGCTCTGGCTTCTATCCCTCCTGGCCCTGGTATCCCCTTGGCTTCCCAGCCCTTAGGGAGAAGCTGGTCCTTGCTGTTCCCTGAGACAATAGATAGTCCAAGTCCTAAATGGTCTCTCATAAACTTAGTCTTACTTTCTTTCTTATAGTGACTTTTTAGTTTTTATACCATATTTAACTGCTCTAAGTTAAGTAAATAAGAGGTGTGTTTAGCAAAATGGAAAGCTGAGTGCCTGAGATTTTGGCCTTTAGTAGTAGGAGTGAAAGTTATGTTTGTAAAGTGCTATATAACCATGCCAGGACTAAACCCAGTCTTCTGCTGCTTCCCTGCAGGCAACATTTCTGGTATGTAATATAAGTATTTAATGTGTACTCTTTACTTCAGCCAAGTTGTGATGATGAAGTGAAAAGCATGCAGAGTTTGAACTGCTTCTTAGTTATTTGTCAACAGACATTCTTGAAAGTAAAATGAAAGCTAAAATGCCTAAATCTACATGAGTTATATGTGTGATGCCAAAGGAATGTGCTAAAAATGTCTCTAGGTATTGCGAAACAGGAAAAACAGCTATTTGCTTGGGGGGGGGGGCTTCATGGATTACTTCTGTATACACTAGAAAGGCTAGAAGACACTTGAATTCCTGGTTTGAGTCATGTTATAGCACAAGAAAACCTTGGTGTAACTCTCAGAGGGTTTAAAGGGTTTTAATAGCTTAGTTTTTTGGTTGTGGTGGTTTTGTTTTGGGTTTTTTTTTGCGCGGGGGGAAGGAAGTTGGGGGGGTTTGTTGGGGTGTTGTTGTTGATGGTTTTTTTGGGGTTTTTTGCAGGTTTTTGGGTTTGTTTTTGTTGGGGTTTCTTTTAGATCTTAGAGTAATAATTTTGTAGGACAGATGACTGATACCACTGGGTTCCCATACACAACTTGGTATGGGAGACAGTAGGAACCCCACACTGGTAGCTCTCTGCTCTACCTCAAAGAATCTGTTTTCTTTTTTGCAGCTACATTCAGGTGTGCTCTCTAATGCATGAACATGAAGAAATCACTCTTGCTTCTTTTTGCCTTTGATATTTGCTCATGTTTATAACAGAAAAGTCTTTTCCAGTTTGGGACAGCAAAGCTTTGTTGCCAATTTTGATACTGATGGCTATGAAATTAGAGAAGAATAAAATGCACTCTTTCTTGAAGTTGATGGCTAACTTCTACTGAGTGTAGGAATTTATCCTTTCATGAGCATTTCATGAGAACTAGCTTTGGAGAATCCAAAAAATGTAAAAGAGTTAGGAATTTATTCTCTTGTTACATCTTTTCATACTTTGCATCCTGGCTGTCTGAAACAAGGAGAGCAGTAAGAAAAAAAGATGGGTTTGGGGCTCTGCAGTGACTGAGAAACTAAAGAACTCTAATGAAAGCTGAAAAAAAAAACAGAATTGAAAAATATTTTCCATGTTTTTCTGTTGCATCCAGGATTTCTAAGACCTAGCCCATTGTCCTAGTGGCCTGGATCATGATTTTTGAAATCTAAGGGCTGAAAGAATTATGAGTGATTTTTTTGTGCATTGGGTTCTGTTCTTTAAAAAGATGGATTTGCATTTAAAAAAATAAGCAATAAAAATATAGAAGTTGTTTTTCCTCAGCTGTATAAAAGGGTTCTGCCTTTTTAAATTGTGAATATGGAGAGATTCTGACCCTTTGGAAGGGCAGACTGTAGATAAACTCTGAAAGTTTAATCAAAGTTTTGCTAAATATTCATACTTAGAGTTTTGAAGTATCTATAATATAATCTATTTTAAAAACTAGTGATATTTGCATATATTAGCTTTTTAAGCTTTGTTGCAAAAGAAGCAGCAGGGTCAGAGGAGACTTCTTGATATTTTGCTAGTTATTCCAATAGTAGTTTCTTGTATGAAGACTACCAATTGTTTCCTTAAATTTAAGGTTCACAAGCAAAAGTATATTTCATTAAACCAGTATAATTAGAAATAAGGGGACTACTATTTTAATTCCCATGTCTTACTGAAAAGTGAACTGTCCAAAATAATAGTGGCCTCTCTGAGCGTGAGGAAATGTTAGATGGCTAACTCTCAAAGTCAGACAGATGAATTTATTGCACAGAAAGAGTTGTATGGCACATCTTGATAGTCACTTTATTTTGGAGCTTCTGCAGGAAGCAGTGTGAATCAGGTCTTTGACCTGCAGAAATCACCAGGTGATGGTGCAGTCTGTTTACTCTTCTTGCTAGGTCTGTCTTATTAATTAGCCAGTTCACTCATGGTGTTACTGAGTTGGACTGTATACAGCTGCTGTTCATGGAATGTCTTAGGCGGGTAAACCAATTTAGCTCCTTCTATCTCTGATATGAACATGCTTTAGAACTTGCTGTGTTTACTGCACTGGATTCAGCTTTGGAGTTTCCGTTAAATGTTTTGGTTTTTTTTCATGTGCTGATGGCATCTGCATATTATTTTTATCCTTACAGAAAATAGCTCATAAAACTCTAACACAATATGAATCTCTGAAGCTCCGTTACAAGCCTAGAAAGCCAGGGGTGCTTTATTTCCAGTTAATACTGCCAGACTCTTGACTGAAGGGATGTAAGCCACATCTCTAGTACTTGTTATTATGTCCCAGAAAAGAATAAACAAACTTAGAGGCCAGAAAAATGTATTAAATCAGGGTTTTTTTCTTAAATATTTCATGTTTTCAGCTATCCTTGCCCCATGAGCCAGTTTAAATCAGTAGCTGTAGTGTTGACAGGCATTTCTATGACTGTAAAATAAGACATGGCCTTTAATTTGTAATATAATAAGGTAATATCATCTAGAATTGACATAAATTCCATCTATAATGGATATCTATCATAACTATTTGTTTCAATGTTTTGTTTTATTGCTGTTCAATGCAAGGTACAGTAATATATAGTGATGTAATTTTTGAAATACTAAATCAGGAATGTAGACTGTGTATACTTTAGTTATCCTCTAAACACTTTAGATATACACTTAAACCTCAATGCTTTCCGTGAGTGACTGCTCAGTGGGTGACTAAGAACTTCTAAAGGGAGAATATCATTGCACGTCAGACTGCTGTTTAATGTTAATGTCTTTTTGCAGAAATTCATAAACATTTTACTTAAGATAGACACCTTTTTTCCTCTCATCAGGAGTTTTTTTTTTTCTTTTTTATCTTAAGTACCTACCAATACAATGTTACCTGGAAATATATTTTTTCTCCTACTACCAAAAAATGAAATCTAAAAATATGGGTTTAGTTAACACATAAGGTATGAGGCAAAATATCAGTTGCAAATAGCAGCCTGAAAAATGTCTGTTGACAGCAGTATGATCATTTGATTCCTAGGAATGCTACTTTGAAACATTTTCATGGCAGGAATGTTATCACTTATGTCCAGTTTTGCTATGCTCGAAGCAGAAACATGTTTCTGTTAGCATTCCTGGAATCTGAGTTTCATGGAATAATGGTAGCAGTAGTACTAGTTCTATTTATGACCAAAAGAGATCACATTATAGATATGAAATTAGTTTGATATTCCTATTAATATTTTCATCTTAATAGTCATAATCAGGAGCAGCCTTATTAGCAAAAAATAAATAAAAAAAAAACCCAGACAAAACAAAAAGAGGCAGCCAACCCATAAACAATTAAAACTCCCCAAATCTTTGTGGGCTGAGAAAAAGACAATGGAGAAGGTGAAAGTTTGGGGATGCAAGGGATGCAAAGGCAGTCACAGCCTTTCCCAAGTGAGATGGTGACTGAGCAGTAATCATCTTGGAAAACAGAGGTCCTCCACTTCTTCCTTTAACTAAGTTTTTGATGCTGATCATGTTGTATGATATGGAATATGCCTTTAGCTGATTTTAGTCATCTGTCCTGGCAGTGCCCCTCAGTTTCTGGCCCACCTGCAGCCTAATTTGGAGAGACCACAGTGAGGAGAAAAAAATGCCTTGATGCTATGCAAGCACTATTCAGTTACAACCGAAATACTGTTGTGTTATCAACACTGGTTTAGCTATAAATCCAAAATACAGCACCAGATGGGCTGTTATGAAGAAAGCTAGCAGCTTTCCACGCAGACACAGTACAGCTTGTAATGGTGGAAATCACATTAACTGAGCTGTAATTGTGATTGGCAGTTGAGTAGAGGAAAAGATATAATAATGTTTTTTGCTTCTTGTTACACTGCATTTTCACAAGGTGCTACAGAGATCTGCTAGAGCTATTTGAATATATTAATTTTCATCTCCTTTTGTTTCTACGTTGTTTCTGATTTCTCAGGAAGGTTTTACTTTTTAAGAATCTTTTAGTGAACATAGGAAAAATGTAACATAATAAAAACAGACAGTCCCCAATCTTTCAAAAAAAGTTCACTTTGAATTAAGAAGAGTTAAGAAGGAATTTAGGAAGGAAAAAAAATTATGAATCTCATTAAATTCTGTTTTCATAAGCTCAAATAAAACAAATTAGTTGGAGAATCAATGTAATTGTAATACCTTGGCAGAGTTCTCAGCACTAAAAATCTGGAACCCTTTTTTCTGTAAGTGAGATTGTTATCAGGAAACTCATAGATAGGTCTGAGTAAAAGAAATAAAAATTTTGGATCTCATGCTTTAGTGCCAGGTTGTCCTTTAGCAGCTGATGAAAAATGTTTGCCAAGATTTAAATACCAGAAACCGTCCATGCTCTAATTGACATAAAAACATTATAACCATTATTCTAAGGGATCAGAAACCTGAAAATAGCCTCACTTGAAAGATCTTTTTACTATCATAGCCTTTATGCATTCTCAAGATCAGTTTTTTCAACAAAATGAGTCAGTGTCTCACCTTTCAAAGGATAAAAGCATAATTTTAAAATTCTCTTTTAAAAATAGAAAATCACAAGTGAAGTTTTAAGATACTTTCAAGAACCAGATATTCAAATAGGAGTTCATCAGAATCAATGCATACAGAAAACTTCTTTGTCAGAAGGACAAAACAGACTTTAGGGAATGTATTGTGATCATAATGATCATTATTATGACTGATGTAAATTATGTAACAGATCTCAACTTGAGTCTTGTTGGGTAACTTTAGTGATATCAGGTAGTATTATTAGACATAAAATGGTAATAATTGTGGTTTAAATATAGATACATTGAGTTATAACTGGAGAAAGGTCACCAAGTGAGTTAATTTGCCCTTAAATAAATAAACACACATCCATTTCTCATTCAAATTATTAATCTCTAATATTAGTCCACACACATAGTAAATTCTCATTACTCTTAATATACTGATTTGAATTCATATTAACTTTCTGATCTACAAAACACTAGTAAGATGAAGCATTTGAATTCAGCTCAGTTGAAATTGTTAAGCTACAAGTTTTATTTCTTTGGTTTTCTCTCTGGCATTTGATTCAAAAAACCACAAGCTTAAAGGTTAGGTCTTTTCTGGTCTCAGTAGTTTTATTATGTGATGCCTACCACTCAGAATTAATGTTAAATATGTATTTTTTTAAAGACTACAATTTTTTATGTGTGGATATTTCTCACATTGTTCAAAATCTCTAGAAAACTGAGGCCAGTTAACATAGACCTATTTATTGAAAAGTGATGACATTTTTATCACCATTGTATAGTTCATCAGCCCTTCAGGCTTTTACTTGAAGTGTTTTGTTTTTACTGATTCTCATTTCACCATCTTTTCCTATTTCTCCTGTGTTCTAACAGTAAAATGACAAAGGTAAATAAAGAAAGAAGATAAATAAAATTATGAATGAGTATAAATCATTATCTGAACATTTTGCTACGTTGGCATGTTAATCACAGAGTGAGTGAGACTCTAAGAAACCATAGTGGGTCATCAGGTCCAACCTTCCTGCTCAAGAAGGGTCATCCCAGAACACATTGCACAGGGTTGTGTCCAGATGTCTCTTGAATATCTCTGGTGAGGGAGGCTCCACAACCTCTCTGGGCAATCTATTTGGGTGCACAGTCACCTACACAATAAAGTTCTTCCTCATGTGCAGGTGGAACTTCCTGTGCATCAGTTTCTGCTCATTGCCTCTTGTGCTATTGCTTGGCATCACTGACAAGAGCCTGGTCCATCCTCTTGACAGCCTCTCTTCAGATATCTGTGAGCATTGATAAGATCTCATCTCGGTCATCTCTTCTCGAATTTGAACAGGCCCAGGTCCCTCAGCCTATACTCAAACAAGAGATGCTCCCATCCCCTAATCACCTTGGTAGCCTTCCACTGGATTTGCTCCTGGAGCTCCATGTATCTTGTACCGGAAGACCTGGAACTGGACATGACACTCCAGGTGCAACCTCATCAAGGCTGAGTGGACGAGTAGGACCAAATCCCTCAACTTACTAGCAATGCTTTTCCTAATGTACCCTGGGACACTCTTGACCCTCTTGGCCACAAGGACATACTTCTGGCTCCTGGACAGTTTGTCTCCACCAGGACCCACAAATCCTTCTCTGCAGAGTTGCTTTCTGGCAGGCCAGCCCCCAGCCTGTACTGGGGTGTAGGTGCAGGAGCCTGCATTTGCCTTTCTTGAATTTCAGAAGGTTCTTCTCTGTCTATCTCTCCAACCTACCAAGACTCTTCTGAAGGGCTGCACAGCATGCGGGAGTATCAGCCATGCCTCCCAGGTTTGTATCCTCAGCCAATATACTGCAGAGGCAACTGCTCCTGGTCCAAGCCATTAACTAATAAGTCAAAAAAGTCTGGACATCGTAATACGTGTACTCCTAGTTACTGAGAAATTCTTAGGCAGTGAACTCCATCTGAATGATACTGCCGGGGTTTTTGGGAAAAAAGATTGTAAATGGCACAACATTCATTAGAGACTTTAACAAATTTTATTTCTTTGGAGGCACTAGTCTGCAAGACCTATAGGACACCCTTTCATTTCATCTGTAATATTGTGGTTATTTTCCTGTGGCTCCAGTGCATTTACGTGATTTGCGTGCCCCTTCTCTGTGTGATATCGTGTATACAAGGCTAGCAAACACATAAGATTGCAGTGGACATGAGGCTATAATAAATTAATCATAATAACAAATTCACAGATCTGTTACCATCTTTCAACTAAAGAAGTAGAAGACAGGGTATCTTGCTATGTTATTACTTATGTTGTAATTCCTCCCTTATTTTCTTTTGTATGTCAGTGTTCCTTTATGTTTTGCAACATTCTGATCCTCTACGCTGAAGATAAGGGTCTTTATCAAATGTATTTTCTTATTATTGAATTACTTTTCAATGTCCTTGGCAAATTCAACTGGCTAGCACAGGCATTATTGTAAAATCACCTGTGCTAGTGATGGTTATGATACTAATTTAGACTAGTGAAAACATGCATGGCAAATCCTGCTTAGGCCTGGGTTTTATTTCAATGTCTCTAAGTCACATTTTCTGTTGTTATGTGTACTTAAAAAATAAAGTTATTAGGTTATTTTCCATGTATATATTATTTAGGAGATCTTACTAAAGATAGTCATCCCAACAAATACCAAAAAAAAGCACACTAATTTCTTCTACATTTAAGTAGTCCACACCTCCTTTTTCTGATATAAATCTAATTTTTCCTTGAAAATTAGAAAGGCTTACAGAATGAAACTTGATTTGCCAATAAATCATTTACTTTCATTCTCAATAAAAATACATGAGGCAAAAAGCTATAGATTTTTAACTGATTTCAAAATATGTTCTAGAAGCAAATAATTCTGTCTGGCTTGCTGGGACTTCTTTCAATAAGTCTTTCAACTTAATATATAGACTCAAAAGCATGAAGAATACAAGGACTTTATTTCTTTTTACTGCAATTTTTTGAGTATTGCAAGCTGTTCCTTCATATATATGGAAAAAAGTCCCTAACTTTTCACAGAAAACAGTATGAAAAATACTGAAACATTAATTGAAAAAAGATTAAACAGCTGTGGCATCTCCTTTTCTATATACATCCTTTCATTGTCCATATACAATAAGCAGAAAAATGATGCTGAAAATAATAATGCTCACAGTGTTTTAAGCTGTACTATTGATAAGAGAAGGGGAGATGCAGCAGGTTTTTTAACATAATATAGATCACTAGTACTGTAAATCATTCACACGTGGAATATTTCCTATTAATTTGCCTTGGTTAGTAAAGTTGCATATAGATTCATGTATATATCTCTGTTCATGTATATATCTCTGTATATAGATAATGCTTTCCAAAAAAAGATGGAATTACAGTTTATGTTAAACTATAAATTTAAACTAGTAGACTAAAATTTCTTCTGGTGGAAATAGGGATTAAGGAATTAGAGCTCTTTTATATAGTTGCAACAACCTTGTTAAATACTCTCAAAATACACTAACTACTGGGAGAAGCAGGTAAAAGATAAGAATGTGATTCTGCAGAAGAATAAAGCTTTCACTTTAATTATCCTTAAAGATCTAAAATGTACAAAATTTTATCTGCAGCCTGATTCATAGAGTTATTAGGTGTCAGACGGAGTATTATTGCAGATCTGGTTGGATGATCTGCTTTTTTCCTGTGTTGCTGCTGCTGCAATTTCTGTGTACATTGGCAAATCAGCTTATATATTTAAGAAGGAATATATTCCCTATATATATTTAAAGTATACAACATTGTATCAGGAGCTGTTCTCTATTAGGTGAGAAAAATTAGTTTTGCTGCGACTTGAATGAATAGGGTAGATCTTAAAGACCAAACTTTAAAGCTGAATACACCTGGATCAGCGTTTTCAGCTCTTCTCTTTAGACTGTCTATCCAAAAGGACTTGTTTCTGTAAGACCATTGCACTGTACCTCTCCAAATGTTTTCTCAGTATTCACATCTCTATGACGGTCTTCAGAAATATGGCCAATAGTAAAGAAACTGTATGAAATCCAATTAGGATTTTGTTGTTGTTAGTGTTAGAGAGCTGTAGAACCCAAAAAGATGGCTAATAAGTATATAGAGTTAATTGTTACAATTCAAGTATTTAAAGCTTGCTTTGTAGGTGCACTTTGTTTGGCACTGCTTTTGCTTCCTTGTGTAGCAATTTACAACAGTTTTTAATACACTTCTCTTTGCTTTCTAAAAGAGGTAATACAAATACCATTTTTATATTGACTCCCATCCAGAGACCGGTTAGACACTGGTCTCATACAAAAAAAAAAAAAAAAAACAACTAAAATAATCCATAATTGTTATAATTTCTCTATGCTTTATTCTTTGCAGCTTTCTTTTCTGACAAGTGTTTTATAGGTTATTGCTTTTGACTTCATTGTCCTTTTTCCCAAGTTAACATATGTATTGCAAATAAAAAAACAAAATCATTGAGATAAGGAGGCATATATGTAGAATGTAGTATTTGTAGATCTAGTTCACTGAATTCACCCTCCCCACCCCCCTATTTGTTTAGTAGCTGTAAAAAGAGACTGTTAGGTTCTGGTTTTAGTTTTAACTAGCATCCTATGCCGGATTGTTAAAACACTTACCAAAACCTGAATACTGCTATGCATAGACAATTGCCTGCTCAACTATACTTGTCTCTGGGTATGTAAAAAAGAGGTTAGGGCCACAGGCAATTTTATTATTGCACTGTTTTTGGGGTTGCAGCTGGCTCCATATTACTGCCCTTCTCATATTCATTTTGGCTAATCTAGAGGTACATCCTCATTACTATTATAAGCTTTTATGGCACAGTGATTTTGGAGAGGATTTTTACTTGTTACAGATATTTTCTTTATTTTCTCTTTACAATGCAAGAAAAAGGAAATGCTTTCTTTAAAGAAGAAACTAGTCTCTGCATCGTTGAAAAAAGACTTTGAAGTCAGCAGCAAAGAACTATGACCCTCTGACAGTGGCTGCATACACTTGACACTTTTGCTCAATCAGAATTTTTGCACTGTGTAATGATTTTGCTCCATGTAGCTGTTCAGCTAGGTTGTGGTAAAGTATGCCTCAGCCAGCTTTGAGAACAGTAGGCTAAATCTCACTACAGATGGAGTGTGGTGGAGAGTTATTAATCAAATAACCAATTAGCCATCTCTCATGATAGCAGGTTTCAATGCTGTGTGATACAGCATATACCAGCTGTATTATACAGGACTGATCATCTTTTGGGAAAAGTTGCGCACAGCCACTGAAGTCTTAACACTGAACCTACATCTACTACACGTGAGGTGAATTAGTAGAATCATTTGTCTTAGAAAGTATTTTCCATTTGAAATTAAAACGTAATATAAAATGCAATATATCCTGTTAAACAGAAAATAAAGAAGAAAATTGCTTGGGATTTTTTTTTTCTTAACAAACTGCTAAATTCTATAAATATAAATTCTACAAGTTCTTCCTTAGAAATATTCGTTATTTTTGTTATGAAGTTGGTTGCTTAGTCAAAGACATCCACAGAAAGAAAACAAAAGCATCATATGGGCAGCAGTACAATGGATATAGAAAACAAAAAAGTCTTGGAGACGTGAAGATTAAAATAAGAGGGACATGTGGAGAGAGTAAAATAAGAAGGACTTATAACGATGAGTAAGATAGGAGAAAATTTAACCAGCAGCCAAGGAAAGAACCATACTTGCCTGTTTCGCCTTTGGAGAAACAGTGGTAACAAGACCAAAGAAGCCTGCTGTAATTATTCTACTCAGGGGAAGAAGCTCTAAGTTCTGCCTTGGGCTTCATAAGATCTGTCTGCCAAAGGCAGTACAAGAGATGCTGAGAAACAGCAACACTTCTCTGTTAACTTTTTGCCCAAAAGTTATGTTTAGCTTCCTTTTGTTTTCACTGCCTGCATCCCTCAGTTAGTTGAAACACTAGACCTTATTTCAGAAGGAAAGATGGGGAATGAAGATGTTTCACTGAGGACATAAAAATGAACAAATTGTGTCCTACCATACCATGTCCTTCTCATGTTTTTACCTTGTTACAGAATTGGGTGCCTCTCGCCGTTTCAAGCATGATTCTTTCCAGACCATACATTCCTTCAGGGTACAGACTGCTCCAGAATGAGTCCCTCACAGGGTCACAGTTCCTGCAAGAAAACCTGTTCATGCCTGGGTTCCTCTCCATGGGCTGCAGTTCCTGCCAGGAGTCTGCTCTTGCAAGCTATTTCCAGGGACTGCTTCCCTCAGGACATAGCCTTTTGCTTCAGGGATATCGTTCACAGGCTGCACATGGACCTGTGCTACGCAATACATCTCCATGGGCTGCAGGGGAATCTGCTCTGGTGCCTGGAGCACCTCCTTCCCCTCCTTCTTTACTCTTCACTGACTTGTGTGTCTACAGGGCTGTTTCTCACTTATTTTTTCACTCCTTTAGCTCACAGCTGCTCTACAGTGCTTTTACTTTTTGTTAAATACGCTTACACAGAGACACCACCACTGTAACTGTTGGGCTCAGTTTTGGCTGGATTTGGAGCTGCATGAAACTGTCTGTGTTTGACATGGGAGCATCTTGTGGTGTCTTCCTACAGAAGTCACTCCTGCAGTTCACCTGCTATCAAAACCTTGTTTTGTAAACCCAGTCCTTAAGAAAATTAAGTTGTAGATATATAGTATCAATTTAAGTGTAAATTTCACACCTCTTTCAAAGAAAAAAGAGCCATATGGAAGCCAAGGATTTTACCACTATACAGGTCTGATTTGGCTATGAGAATCCTGTATGAAAGAAACAATGGCATGACCCAAATCCAGAATTAACCCATTAACTCTGTTTCTGATGAATGCAAAATACATTAATAGAAATTAGTCCATTAATTTTTTCACTGCCTCAGGTAATTTTATTTTTTTTTTAATTTCAAAGAATTTCCCAACATTCCTAAAAAAAAAAATCACGTTACTAGGCACCACTGAAAGGATAAGCACGCAAAAAAGAAAAATATATAAATATAAATTATATAGAGAAAATTATACAACTAAATTATTAGCTGTCTTTTTCCCTACTGGAAACAATAGCTCATCTTGAAAAAAACCCACCAGGTATCAAAAGGATAACAGGATTCCCTAAACTATCCAAAAAGTGAGATATGAACAGTGGTTTTCTCTTTTTGGATTTAAAACTAGTTCTTCACTTTTGTCCTAAAGTCTTGATTTTTTTAAGCCTGTAATCTGCTTACTTTCTATTCTCTCTGTTAAAAAGAAAGAATAAAAGTAATTATTGTCAGAAATAGTAAACTCTTATTAATCACAATTACAAGGAATAATGTCTGATTACAACTTTTAATCAATCATGCTATTCCATGTTTAACTCAGTAATGTTGGGACCACTAGAGTGGACAGCCATCTGTGCCTTTGTAAAATTAGAAATATGATGAATTATAGCTACTGGTAGTTTAAGATTATACTAGGAATACAAATCATTAGAGCTGTGGCAATTTTAACATACTGCCAAAAACATTTTATCAGCTGTGTTTGCTGTTCTCCTCATAGAAAGAAAAAAAAATTCCAAGAGGAAGATCCACACTTCACTCATCAGCTTTTAATAATGATTTACAGTGAATGAAAAGACAAAGATCTCCTGACTTTGTTTACATAGCACGAATCTCTTTAGTCATGCTACAGCCTGAAGATTACAGTCTGCTCTTATCTCAGATGGTCACTGCCTAAAGCCTTAAGCTTCCAGATTCTCAAATAATGTATCTCAAGTGTTATATTCGGTTAAGTTGCTGCATATTCATCACCAGTATAGCTGAGAGAAGAATCAGATCTCTTTGGAATAGCTGAATTCACTGATTTGTCAAAATGATAAAGTTTGGTCAGTAAGAGAATAAAATGGCACATGAAACAGCGAATTAAATACAATAACATTATTAGGACCATTTAAAGTATCTGCTGTTATTTCAGAAGATAATAGAATAATTCAGGTTGGAAGGAACCCTAAGAGATCCCCAGTTCAAACTCCTACTGAAAGTGAGATCACTACAAAGTATGTGGTCAGACGTGGTTGATCAGGGACTTACTTACTCCCAAGCACAGAGGGGGAATGCACCATAACTCTGGGCAGACTGCGTCATGGGCTGAGTGTCCTTGTGGGAAGAAGGTTTATCCTTATGGGCAGTGAGAACCTCCCTTGGTTCAATTCATTTCCTTTGTCTCTGTTGTCCCATCTTGTGCCACTGTACCGGCCCAGGCTCCATCTTCTCCATTGCCTACTCACGTAGGGGAGCTGCTATTTGCTGTACCTAAAGCTGTCCTTGCAGCAGGATGAACCGGATCAGCTCTCTCATGGTCTTTTTATGGGGAAACTACACCCAGCTCCTGCTGTTGTGGGCCTACATTGCACTTGGTTCAGTTTTGTCATGTCTTTCATGTAATGGAAGATCAAAACCGGATGCAATACTCTAGATGTATAGAAGGAATAAATGCTGAATGAATGGAGATAACTAAGTTCCTCAGTTTACCAGCTGTGCCTCTGATAATATAGCCCAGGATGTATTTAATTTTCTTTACTGCTAAATCAAGTACTTCTTTATATAAATAATTATATAAATGTGTCCAGTGGTTACTGTTTTCAAATCCCTACAGCCATGGAGAAACACATTGTAAAAGTACATCTGGTTTTATTTGTCATTCTTGGTCTCAAAATAAAGATGCTGCCTACTCTCCCTCCAAACTACTATAAATTTTCTCTTCCTTTATGTTTTCTTAATCATGAAAGGGAATTGTTTACTTGCCCTGTTTCAAATCATCACTGTAAATATGTATTCAAAACAGACATGGAAAGAAGAGATGCAATGGCGAGATTTTCTCCAACAATATTTTCAAATCATTGGTTAAATATAATCCCTTGAAAAAGACAATAATAACCTTGAATCATTTAGAATTTAACAGCCTTTCTCCTTGGTGCGTATGGATAACTATTCAGGCTGACGTTTTACCAGCAACTTTAAATGTTTCTGTTATTATTAGAAGGTACTACAGCCAATATTGTTTTTTAGAATAGGATCTCTAAGTGTCTCAGCTCCTGACAAGGCTGACAGCTCTCTTTGAGAACTTAAAAGACAATAGAGATAGGAACAGGGCTAAATATATGACTTTGTGCCTTATGAGAAAAGCTCGGGATTGGAAAAAAGTTAGTATTCAAATAAGAAATGGGACTCTAATCTTAATTCTGTGAACAAAATTTTGCTGCAAATAGTAGTCTTTCATCAAAACGTATGACCAGATTTAGCTCCAAATTTCATTGTATGAGTTCATTTTTTCATTTAAATAAAGAGCTTTGTATAACTGGATAGTTCAACATCAAGAAAAAAAGAAAGATATTTGCTTTTAAATAATTTTTTGTGATCCTTAGTAATTAAAAAAATTAAAAATAAAACAAAACAATACACATAATATCTTAGTTCTTGGAATGATTTGCATATTATATTGGCTTAATTTTTTCTGAAGCTTCCTATAGCAACTTCATGGTAAGTGTAGTCATAATATAGGAATTTTTCAAGAACATGTAAAAGAATCAATGAAACAAAAAAGAGAAAAACCTAACCTTTGTCATCAGTGTTTCCAGGACTTGCCTGCTTTTACAGAGAAAGATACATTTTATTTTCAGTCAGTTATGCTTCACCATAATGAGCACAAAAAAAATGCAAATATGAATCGATTTTATACAGAGGTCAGTACAAGGGACAAGCAATCTGTGAAAAACTTAGCAGTTCTAAGTAAGAAAAGTAATTAGAAAGATGACCATAACCTTTCTTTAATGAATAGCAATAATAAATGACTTCCTTGGTGGTTTTGTGACCCTGTCAAGCTAGCAAGGTGGTCTTTCCTGAGTGGATCTATGTTTCGATCCCTTTGTAATCACAGTCTCACTGCTGTGGGAAATAGTACCCTTTATTAATTAATCCCTGATTGCTTTCATCTGTAGTGGGCAAGAAGCACTCAGGTTCATTTTCCACTGTTGGGAAAGGCTCTTAGGAGAAAAAACGAGGACATTTGTCAACCGTAGGTCTTGAATGTTGTTTTTCTTACTTCTTGGTATTGTTGCTTGAGTCATTCACTTGTCAGCATCACAGCAGGCTCAAGAGCAAGAGGAAATTATAGCTTTAGCAGTCAGGTCTATGGTATGAAGCACAAGAAAAATGTCCTCCCAAAACTAACGCTAGTGTTTTGAGTTTCATTAAAGGTATCATGCAGTGGTAGATATATTTAAGAAAATCTACTTGTCTACATTAATTTGAGGTTTTTCCTGCTAGCACAAACATCTATTGTGAAAGACAACCATTGGTTAATAAGCCCTGTAAATGGCATTGAGTACTTCCAGGTTTTTACTCTTAAGGAATCCCAGACAAATACAGTGATTGGAACTTCGCTGCCTGGTATGGATCAGAGAGGCTCTTACTCCTCTGAGATATGATGCAACAGTGGAAAAGGAGAAAAAACCTCACATGCAGTTTATTTTCAAGCAGTACATCTCCTAATGCAATACCTGAGAACAGCCTGTGCATTAATACATCTGATTAATTTAGCTGTCCTGATTTCTAAGCACTTCTGCCTACAGGCTACTATTTAGGAACTTTTATAAATAGATTTCTTGACTATGTTTCCGAAGCCAGATTAAAGTTTACGTCCTTCACAAGGTTTTGAGACAGACCTTTTTCCTGAAATTAGTGTCTCTTGCTCTGCCTTTAACAGAATTATAGAAGGTATCAACTTAGAGATAAGATAATCATCCTATGTGTATTCAAGAAAAAAATAATAGTTAAAGAACTATAAACTGGCATTGGGGAATTTTGATTCTCCAACCGAAACATTTGCTAGAAATCCAAAATTGCACTTTTAGACAAAAGCAGCATTGAGTAAACATACTTACTCTGAACTATAATATATGCAGGAAGAATATTTAACTGCAACAAATTAGGAGTAGAAAAGAGAAACTACAACTTCTAAGTGGTTACTTCTCTGCTTATATCTCAAATTAATCTATCTTGTGGCTTATATCTTTACACAGCTTCCAAAACAATAGTGATGGTTGAACAATTGCCTCTGATAAATCAATTAAATATTTACTAGTGTATATTGGAATAAATCTTTTATTCTTGTATTTCTGAAACTACCAGCAATGGTAGATTTTCAAAAATTGATAGGAAAAAAATCTTTTTCTTTAAGTAAAACTTGATCTTGATCACTACCTACTACAAATGAGAAGTTGAATCCAAGTTCATATGAAAAAATTCTGAGATTTAATTTAACTTAGATTTGAAGCCAGGTATCATTCCTTTAGAAAAATTCATCAAAACAATTCTCCATTCAGGGCACTTCAATTTTCAGGATGCGGTAGAAAAATCTAAATAAAATTCTGGTTTCCTGTAAGGCAGAAACGGTAGATTTTACCAGTAAGAGCTTCTCACCCCCAAATTTTTAATTTAAAAAATGTATACTACCAGAATAACTGGAATATTTTTGGAGAATTTTCTCTCCAAGTCACATTCTCAGTCATACATCTGGCTTTAAAAATACTAAGAGATAAGCTAAATATCTTCATATTTATTGTAGGCTATAAGAATGACCTGCAAGAATGGATTTCCAAAATACAATTATTAAATCCTGTAAACATCAGGGGATTGAGAATCTTTTTTAGGCTGCCAGTCTTGTCGTATGGGCAAAGTCCAAAAGCCCATCAAGAATGTAGTGTTTATGTTCGATGAGCTGCCAAAATGTAATTAAATTTTTTTTGAATACTTACATGCTAGCATATTTGAAAGAAAAAAGCATCATAAAGGATAAGGCAATGCAATTTATCATACTAAAATAAGTACACTGAAGAAATGTGGGCTTTATATTAGAGATGCTGCCAACAACCAGTCATGCATGTCTATTCTTCTGCCAGAGTTAATCTTGTGCATTGTACTTTTCTTTCTTTCCCTTTTTATTTTTTTATTCTATTTGAGAAATACAAAGAAAAGGGACATAAGACATGTGGGTGGAAACAGGCTGGGAAGAAGTATAAGACAAAAAGGAATCTCTGAAACAGAAAAAAAAAAAGTGGAAGAAAAGGCCAAGTTTAAATATTTGAGCTAAGAAAAAGTCACTTAGATAAGCATCAGTATTCCAGGTTTCTTAAAAAATTGTACTTAATCTAGTTTAATAAAACTGAAAAATCTACTTCCTTGCAATCTGCTTTTGTTCTGCCCTAATATTTTGTATAATAGAACACATTTCCACCCACATATTGGTAAGTATGCCAGGTGCGGAGTGCACAAGTTCTAGTTTAATCTTTTTTTTTTTTTTGGAAGCCTGTCCCGGTATTCTGTCACCCTCCAAGGAAAGTTATTTCCTCATATTAGACATGACAGCCTGTAGCTTTTTGGGTGCCCCAGGAAGATTGCAGTGACATTGGCTTTCCTCCAGTCCTGAGGCACATCTCTTATTTTCCATGAGCTTTCAAAGATGANCGAAGCCAGATTAAAGTTTACGTCCTTCACAAGGTTTTGAGACAGACCTTTTTCCTGAAATTAGTGTCTCTTGCTCTGCCTTTAACAGAATTATAGAAGGTATCAACTTAGAGATAAGATAATCATCCTATGTGTATTCAAGAAAAAAATAATAGTTAAAGAACTATAAACTGGCATTGGGGAATTTTGATTCTCCAACCGAAACATTTGCTAGAAATCCAAAATTGCACTTTTAGACAAAAGCAGCATTGAGTAAACATACTTACTCTGAACTATAATATATGCAGGAAGAATATTTAACTGCAACAAATTAGGAGTAGAAAAGAGAAACTACAACTTCTAAGTGGTTACTTCTCTGCTTATATCTCAAATTAATCTATCTTGTGGCTTATATCTTTACACAGCTTCCAAAACAATAGTGATGGTTGAACAATTGCCTCTGATAAATCAATTAAATATTTACTAGTGTATATTGGAATAAATCTTTTATTCTTGTATTTCTGAAACTACCAGCAATGGTAGATTTTCAAAAATTGATAGGAAAAAAATCTTTTTCTTTAAGTAAAACTTGATCTTGATCACTACCTACTACAAATGAGAAGTTGAATCCAAGTTCATATGAAAAAATTCTGAGATTTAATTTAACTTAGATTTGAAGCCAGGTATCATTCCTTTAGAAAAATTCATCAAAACAATTCTCCATTCAGGGCACTTCAATTTTCAGGATGCGGTAGAAAAATCTAAATAAAATTCTGGTTTCCTGTAAGGCAGAAACGGTAGATTTTACCAGTAAGAGCTTCTCACCCCCAAATTTTTAATTTAAAAAATGTATACTACCAGAATAACTGGAATATTTTTGGAGAATTTTCTCTCCAAGTCACATTCTCAGTCATACATCTGGCTTTAAAAATACTAAGAGATAAGCTAAATATCTTCATATTTATTGTAGGCTATAAGAATGACCTGCAAGAATGGATTTCCAAAATACAATTATTAAATCCTGTAAACATCAGGGGATTGAGAATCTTTTTTAGGCTGCCAGTCTTGTCGTATGGGCAAAGTCCAAAAGCCCATCAAGAATGTAGTGTTTATGTTCGATGAGCTGCCAAAATGTAATTAAATTTTTTTTGAATACTTACATGCTAGCATATTTGAAAGAAAAAAGCATCATAAAGGATAAGGCAATGCAATTTATCATACTAAAATAAGTACACTGAAGAAATGTGGGCTTTATATTAGAGATGCTGCCAACAACCAGTCATGCATGTCTATTCTTCTGCCAGAGTTAATCTTGTGCATTGTACTTTTCTTTCTTTCCCTTTTTATTTTTTTATTCTATTTGAGAAATACAAAGAAAAGGGACATAAGACATGTGGGTGGAAACAGGCTGGGAAGAAGTATAAGACAAAAAGGAATCTCTGAAACAGAAAAAAAAAAAGTGGAAGAAAAGGCCAAGTTTAAATATTTGAGCTAAGAAAAAGTCACTTAGATAAGCATCAGTATTCCAGGTTTCTTAAAAAATTGTACTTAATCTAGTTTAATAAAACTGAAAAATCTACTTCCTTGCAATCTGCTTTTGTTCTGCCCTAATATTTTGTATAATAGAACACATTTCCACCCACATATTGGTAAGTATGCCAGGTGCGGAGTGCACAAGTTCTAGTTTAATCTTTTTTTTTTTTTTTCTCTAATGTATGCTGGTCTTCCTTTTAACAACAGAGGAGAGAGAAACACTATTTATTCAAAGAAGAAATTGAAATGTGACTAACTCGCAAAAGATACCAGGGCAAAGTTGCAGTCCGTTAAAGTACCTAAAACCTCATTGTTTCTGAGGTATTTAAATGTTTAGCAGTCAAAAGGAAGGCCACAGAATCACAGAATGATAAAGGTTGGCAGGACCACTGGAGATGACCAACACCCCTGCTAAAGCAGACTCACCTGGAGCAGGGTGCCCAAGGTTGCATCCAGGTGGATCTCCGGAGGAGACTCCACAACCCCTCTGGGNTTTTTTTCTGTGTCCTCTGTCACCAGGGCATTCACCTTATTCAGCTGTGGATCCACATTCTCCCTAACCTTTTTTTGATGCTGATGTACTTGAAGAAGCCCTTCTTGATATCCTTTCCCAGATTTAATTCCAAGTGGACCTTAGCCTTCCTTGTTGCATCCCTGCATACAATGTTTATATATGTGTGTCCTGTCCCTTTTTCCAGAAACCATCTTCCATCTGAGTTTTGNCTCCAGTCCTGAGGCACATCTCTTATTTTCCATGAGCTTTCAAAGATGATTGATTTGTGCATGTCTTGTTTGTCTGAATGGTCTCTAACTCAATCCTCCTCAAACAAGGGAAAGTCTTCCTTTCTCCAAACTTTTTCTGTTGCTACCAGGCTCTAGCATTCCTGAGGACTGGCCTTAGCAGTAAAAACTGAAGCAAAGAAGGCATTCAGTAACTCCTTTTTTTCTGTGTCCTCTGTCACCAGGGCATTCACCTTATTCAGCTGTGGATCCACATTCTCCCTAACCTTTTTTTGATGCTGATGTACTTGAAGAAGCCCTTCTTGATATCCTTTCCCAGATTTAATTCCAAGTGGACCTTAGCCTTCCTTGTTGCATCCCTGCATACAATGTTTATATATGTGTGTCCTGTCCCTTTTTCCAGAAACCATCTTCCATCTGAGTTTTGCCAGAAGCTATTCACTCACCATGCAGATCTCCTGTCCCCTCTGATTTCTTACTCAGAGGGAGGCACCACTCTTGATATTGGAGGAAGTGATTCTTAGATATTAATCAACTCTTTTAGACTCCCTCCTAATTTTTAGATCTCTGACCCACCTGATCCCTCCAAGGAGGTCTTTGAAGGGGCCAAAGTCAGCTGTCCTGAAGTCCAGGGTCATAACCCTACCTTTTGTCATGCATCATCCACATGGGATCCTGAACTCCACAGTCTCATGGTCACTTCAAACCAAGGATGTCCCCAAACAGTCCTTTGTTAATACAGGTCCAGCAATACAATTCTCCATGATGACTTCTTAATCATCTATATCAAAACATTATCACTGGTGCTCTTCAGGAAGTTCCTGGACTGTGTGTGCGCCTCGCTGTATTGTCTTTCCAGAAGATATCAGTTTCCCATGAGAACCAGGGCCTGTGATTCTGAGGCTTCTTTCAGCTTTCTACAGAAGGCCTCATTGACTTCCATTTCCTGCTCAGGTGGCCTGTAGTATCCACACACAATGGTATCTGTTGATAGTCATTTACTATTGTTAGATATTTATCTATTATTAAATACCCATTATTAGTAGATATTTAGAATAGAGACTTGACAAGGTAAAAGCCTTGTCAAGCTTCTAAAGGGGAGAAATGATGCTTTAAGTTTTAGATTTTATATTTTTCAGATTTTGTGCTGTTTTAGTGTGTAGTTCTGGGCTTCATATTAAGTGTTGGTAAGCTCTCTTCACAGAGTAGGTAGACAAAACAATTCCTTTCTAACTTGGAACCAAGAACAACCAATATAAGTTTTAGGCCCAGGAGTAAAAAACAACAGTGAAGAGAAGAGAGAAAAACAGGGAGGATGGAGCTTCATAACCTGAATCTATAATTGGACAATTAAATCCAATATGCTAATGGACCAAAACTTATAAAAGTATGAGACCTCATGACCGGTCATCCATTTTGTGACCATTGTGGATTTGACTTGGGTGTAGCCTCGGGCTCTTACACTGCCCAAGGTGTATCCTTTCAAAAAATACCTATTTTATTCCTTTTGCTCCCTCTAGCCTCTGTTCCAGTTAAGCCCTTCAAGGCATTAGTTCTCTTTTTTTTTTAATAAATAATAATGTATTTTTAAATAATATATTTATTTAGATATTTAATGCTTTTATCATGATCGCTGTGTATGGATCAGCCCAGTTTGCAATTTCTTTTGTTCCTAGGATCAGATTCAAGATCAGTGCTGTCTTTTAACAAGAGTGATGACCTACCTTTTTATAAAGACTCCCAAGAATCAGCCACAAAGACCAAGCTATTAATTATATCTAGGTAATTTTCTTACCCAAGTTCAACTAGCTAGCATTCCTGTATAAAGGCAAAAGTTTGGAATGATGTCTCTATTTTTTTTTCTTTCTTTTTTCTCTCTAGATTGTTTACATGACTCCCTACCCTGATCTAGATATAGATAAATCACATCTTCAGTCACCTAAGAGGTCAAATACAAAATATTTCGTACATTGTATGCTCAGTTTGCCCCTGAAAGAAAAACAAATGTAAATATGGTTTAGTTGTATATAGGTTAGTATTTAGGAATCCAAGGTAACCTTTCAAGGTAACCTTTGAAGAAGATCAAACATGAATCAATTGCTGTATATTTGCTTTCCTGAAGTGATAAAAAACATTTAGGCACGCTCTTCTTTTAGCAATTGTTCCTCCATGGGTGCAATCTCTCTCTGATTGACATCACAGATTAAAAAAAAAAAGTTGATGTGATAAAGTCATTGGATTTTATTGGAGCACTTATTATTATACTGTGACAGTGTTAGTCCTGTTCCTGGTGACATGGATGACAATTTTTGAAGGTCTTTTCTTTAGACAGTGTTTCTGCAGAGCCTCCAGTATGTTCAAGGAAAAGTTTCTTTTGTTAAGGAGGTTCAAATTAGCAAGGCTGATGCATGGTTCTTGATAGCACTGAAAGATGGCAGAATAAGAGAGAAGAGAGTAGAAGCTGATTACAGCTGCAGTAGCAGCAATGACATTTTAAGTAATTATACCACTGAGCTGTCAAAAGACAAAATGTGTGACAGAGAATCTCTGCTAATCTTGGCGCAGTAAACGACAGCCACAACGTTCCTTCTTAGAAGATGGGAATTTAGCAGTTATCTAAAATATAGGAAAAGAAGTAGTGAAGATCTAAGACATACAGCTTTCCAAGAAACAAAGATTTTTGTACATAAATACGGATAAAATAAAGCTACATCAAACAACTGCCTAATGGCTTTGTCTTTTGTTATTGAAAATGTATGATCACAGTAAAATCCAGCTTCTCATTTATAATCTGTTTGATCTGTTGTGGAGCGCTTCCACACAAGAGACTCGATATGTGGCCATTAAAATATTGAGATTGAATGGAGAATTAAAGATGTTGTCTCTTCTGTGGATGCAATTGGAAACTTCTCTCAGTGAAAATCTCATACAGAAGGGATTTGCATAAAAATCACACTGAAAAGATTTAAAATCCACAAAGCAATTGTATCAGGTTTAAATCTTGTGACTAGTCTAAATTTATTTTCTTTTTAATGCCACGTTAAAATCATATGTGAGATCCAAACCTCAGGTTCTCCCTGAGAATGTGCAGTTATACAACACCTTTTATCCAGCTGCAGCTGGACCCCACATCACAGGATCCTGACACAGATTTGACAAACTGTTTAACCGGTCTAATGACACCTGATGGGATGCACTTCTCTCGGAGGGGAAAAAAGAGTTCTAGCACAGGAGTTAGTGGGGCTTCTTGTCAGAGCTTTAAACTAGCTTGGGAGGGAAAAAGTGGGAAAACCAGACTCAATAGTGATGAGCAATGTGGTGGTGTCCCAAGGCTTGAGGAAAGGAGCACTAATGGGATTCCTCAATCTCCTTTAAGAGGTCTTGGTTACCTTGTACCACAAGTGAAATGTTTCTACTCTAATGCACCCAGCCAGAGGAGCAAACAAGAGAGCTCCAGGCTTTGGCCCAGTCCCAGAGATTTGGCATCACTGGCAAAAATGAAACTGGTGAGCTGAGTCCTGTGACTGGAGTGCCCTGTTGGATGGTTACAGGCTCTTCAGGAGGGATAGGCAGGGCAAAAGAGGCAGGGATTGGCACTGTATGTATGGGTTAGAATGTATGGAGCTCATTGTTGGCAGCAACAAAGTTGAGAGCCTCTGGATAGGAATCAAGGGACAAACAAATAGTGTGGATATCATCATGGGAATCTACTGTAGACCTTCCAGCCAGGACAATGATGCTGATAAATTATTCTTTGAGGAACTAAGGGATGCTTCCAAGTCAATTGCTCTTGTCCTTATCAGAGACTTCAATTTGCCAGAAATTAGCTTGGAAGCATCACACAGCTGATACAACCCAGGCCAGAAGAGTCATAAAAAAACCTGACATGACAAGATAACCCATCTAGTTGATCAAGGGGTGGGGGGGCAGTAGATGTAATCTTTTCAGATTTCGCTAAAGCTTTCAGTACTGTCTCTCACAGGATCCTTCTGCACAAAATGCCCAACCAGAGCCGGATAAACACATCATGGGATGGGTTAGCAGCCGGCTCATGGGTGAGGCACAAAGGGTTGGTGTGAAGAGGGTGATGTCAGATGATTGGTGGAGTTCTGCAGGGCTCCATCCTTGGCCCTGTGCTCTTCAACTTCTTCGTAAATAACATAAATGGACCCAGGACTGGAAGGGATACTAAGTAGGTTTGCAGACAATACAAAACTGGAAGAAGCTGTTAACTCCTTCAAAGGCAGGTAGGCTCTGCAGAAAGACTCAACAAATGAGGGTACTGGGCAATCACCAACCAAAGTTCAACAAAGGAAAAGGATGGATTCTGCACCTGGGGTGGGGCAAACCTGAATGTACAGACTGGGCAATGAGATGCTGGAAAGCAGCACCATGGAAAGGGACCTGGGAGTGCTGGCCAGCGGAAAGTTGATTATGAGTCAGCAGTGCCCTGGCATCTGGGAGGGCCAACTGTCCTGGGGGGCATCAGGCATCACCAGATGGCTTGCACATTTGCAAGATGTTATTGAGCAGGGTGCTAGTTTGTCTCATCTAAGGTCCCTTTCTCACAAAATATTGCACCAGATGATCTTCTGAGGTCCCTTCCAACCTGAGTTCTTCTGTATTGCTACGATTCTAACCTAATGTACACATTCCATATGGCAGAACTGCATGGAAGCAGAAAATCAATGGCAGATCTCTTGCACAAGAGAAGAAACGCTCCTATCACTTTTGGGTTAAATCACTTCTTGTTTATTCCCTCACTCATTGGAGGATACTTCTTCCATAGCCTTCATTATCCAATCTATTAATAATTTTCTTCCATTTTGTAGCTCCCATATATCTCATACATAACAGATAGTCTTTAAATATTGCATTGAATAGTGAATACTACTCAGTGTGTCGTGAGGGAAGAACCTTTCCAAAAGTTGTAAATACATTGCTTTTAAAATCACCAAATATCTCAGGTTTTTGTACTGTCAGACTTAAAAAGAGAATGCAATTCCCTTTCCCTGTAGTTTTCAGTATTTTTTTTCAGTATATCTAATCTTGTTTCATCTAAAGCAAACAGCCTCAATTTTTTGTTATATCATGTCTTCAGCTTCCAGAAATGTCTATATTTTATATATATTTATACATAAAATATATATTTTATGTATACATCAATTTATTTATAATCCCAACCATTCTAGTTCATCCGAAAGTAATAGGCAATTTCAGGGCATGGCACATTTAGCTATAAGGTAGGCAGCTGAAATACTTCATAAGAAGTGCATATTTCTCTCGTTGACTACTAACAAGAATAAGTTGACTAGCTCAGAAACAGAGGATCAGAAATTTAATAAATTCATTTTGCTGCTTCAGCAAAATACAAGACAGATGTACTTGTCTTTGATAAGGACTCTGTATTCTCAGCCAGTACTTCAAGTCTGTGGTGTGTAATACCTTGTGTATTGACATGTTAAAGGACAATGGATTGGATGCCTTTGCTCTGTAGTGCACACTGGTTTTTCACTACCCTTTGCCTCTTTAATGGATCAACCAGGAATTGCAGTAAGCCATTGAAATAATGTGAAAGGACTAATTTGATACCTATGTGTAATAATTTATGTATGAGAGCAGAAGACCTAATAGTATCTCTGCAACTGAGAAGGTTGGTTGAACTACAAGAAGTAAATATGAGATGTGTAGTAATGACTTCTCAGGAGTTCATTTCAAAGAGATGGGGTTTGTGTTGTTTGTGGTTCTTTTTTTAACAGCTCTCTGAATTGTGAAAAGACAGGAGAAAAGATTCTTCACTGAGATCGAGTGAAATTTAGTTAGTGAAACAGAAAATTTACATTTTGAATTCGTACTTAAATTACTACAAAAACATTTTGTCATGTATGTTTAAGTTTTCTTTTCTTCTTTCTGGTAAGATTATCCCAGAAAGACTGCGCCAACTCAATAGTGTTGTTCGTACCCTACTAAAGTCAGTAGATTAAAGTAACTGAAATATTTCAGTTCACAGAAAAAATCAGCAGATATTTTGTAATTCCCAGAGCATGCACATCTAAGAAAGACCTTTTATCAAGGAAGCTTGTGATTTCAGAGGTGTATTTTTTGTGGGCAAGGGTGTTTTTTGGTTTGGGGTTTTTTGTTTGTTTGTTTCTTTAAGAATCTGGATACATATGGCTTTCACCAAATTACATATTATTCCAATTAGAGATTAGTTAAAATTTCAGTAGGCAAAGGTCATCAAATCTCTCCCTACATAATGCACAGGAGCAAGTAACAAAACAAATGAAACAGATTAATAATAGAATTATTTATCTCTGCGAAGACTCATTTAGGTTGGGAAAAAACCTTTCAGGTACTTAATTCCAATTTCTAGAATAATGCATGGAATATGAAAAAAAAAAGGCAGAAGAAAGCCTTCAATATAGGCATTAAAAGAAGATAGTAGCTTTAAAAAATACTTAGATATCAGAAACTTGGACTCTCTAAATTGTAGATACTTAAGTGGAGGCAGATCACTAAATTTCCTACTCTCAACAATGCCAGCTATCTATTACAAAAGGGAGAAAGCTATATGTCTCCCTTTTCTTATCTTTTGCTACAAAAGAAGTGGTTAGGTTACACCCCTCAATGGATGATTTTTCCTAGCTTTTCTGCAAACATGAAATGTCAACATATATTTTTATATATTTTCCCTTCGTTCTTCCATCTCTGCACTACAGGTCCAGATACATTCCTGATATTTAAGGAATGTATCTGGACCTGAATTTAAGCAGACCTGGAAAAGTATGGAAAATGTATTTGAAACAACAAAGAGAGAGACCTCTAAGGATCAACAAGACAAGAAATGAGGTGATTTATTTACTTTCCTGCTGAGGAGGCAGCTATGGTGTTTTGATTAGCCCAAAAGTTCATAAAATATTTTTGACATTTTGTAAAGTTTGAGGATGCTGATGAAGCAGCAATAAGGTACTAAGGGAGTATAGCACTAAAACTGCAGTACTAGGGGTAGAGTTGAAAGTACAGCTGGGAATATTAAGCATTCTACCTCCTCAGATCTCTCTGCAGAAAACTTGAAATCTCTCAAAAAGCACAAGGTGCTAGAAATGGAGTCACAGTCCATATTGATAAACCCTTAATTTCATTTTTGCTTCAAAGAAAAAGCATGAGTCAACAAGAGAAGAACTTTGAGCTACATAAAAATGTTATCTGTATTAATGGGGCAAGGCCAGCAAAATGAAGGCTGGAAGTGCTGATAAATAGGAGGTAGTTTAAATTATGCTGATGTGTCTATTCCATTTTCTCAGCAGACCTTGAGCAGCATAATTAGATTGTTTTTTCACTCTGTATCCGAAGGGCATTCATTCTTTGTGTCCCTATCCTTTTTACAGCAAGTGTCTGAGAGTGGTATCATGCAATATTAACACTGTCACTGGAAAAAGAATCCTGAGTGTGCTTTCAGCTGGAGTACAACTTCTTTCACCTAAAGCCAGCAAAGATACCTACACGGTCACAATGATCTGAACTATGCATTCTGTGTAATATGGGCACAGGTCTCAGTTTACCTTGAACAGATATAAGGACACAACTCTAATTTTAATTTTATTTTCTCTGCCTTACTTTCCTTTGCCTTCTAAAGTGTAATTTATAGGTTACCTAGCTTTCATCTGCCATTGAGTAGGAGAACCTGAAGAGCCCAGGCAAGTCTGTGTGCTCTCCCACTGTCACTCAGTTGTGAAACTCCTCTTGAAACAAAGACAGGAATTAATATTGGAAAATCATAGGATTTTTGATGGTGTTTGAAAGATTATACATAGAGTATAATTTGAGATGGGTTTTGGGAGGTGGTGGTGGTGCATATCAGTGTGTTTTTCATTCTGTCCCCAGCTGACACTCCATAAGGGTTCAAGCTTCCCTCTAGTCTCAATTTGAACTCCAAGGATGCATTCAGCTTGAGGTTAAGAGATCTAAACTTCAGTGACTACTTGTAGGTTTCTGTACAAGAGCTAGTTAATAGATTCAAGCTAATAATGACAGAAGTCTGAAAATATCTGTTAGTTAATGAGAACTACTGTTGCTTGAAAGGTCCAAGAGCACCTAAGGTATCTATGTGGCAGGTATTCCATGGGTCAAAAGGGAAAGACACTCTTGAGTATGTCTTAAGTGACACTGGCCAGCCAAGAAAGTTATGTTCTGATATTGTGACTATATTAGGTGACCATGTTTTGAATGCTCTTCTGGAAGTCAACTTTCGTGGCAGCTCAGTCATTTGATATGCTCCACTCACTGTGTTAACTAGATGTTTAGAAACATGCCTGTAGCCACCTACAGGAGCACATGGTAGTACAGATTTCCATAGATTAAACTGAATTGTCTTATTGGGATGTGGAACTACTTTGTAATACTGACACAAAATTTGAAAAGTGCATGATACTCCTATACTATGAGCTTGATCACTACAAAATATTCTTAAGTTTACAAGGAGAACTCTATTTAGCTTATGAAATTTAACTTAAAAAAAATCTGCATTTCCCACTGAATATGCAGGTATTAAAAATCTGAGATTACTTTTCCCATAGATGAGATATTGGAATGCAAGTTGGATGTAAAATCCAAGAAATAATGGGCTAAGGTGCTAACATTCCTTTCATATTTTTCCATAATCAGTATGATCAGCTATTACCTATATTGGTTAGGTAATTTGCTGTTTCTCTTCAACAACTCTGTTTCAGAAAATAAAATATTAATCATATTGGAAAATAATGATAATTCACAATTACTGAGGACTAGAAATTTGAAGAGCAATACCACTTTATTATGATGTGAATAAAAATGTTTGACTGGTACTCTTTTACAAATGCAATATGCTGAGAAAAACACTGCTTTCTGCACCTAAAGACAGGAGTCCTCAAGTGAGAAAACTCAATTTTCAGAGACCTTACTCCTAAACAAATAAAAGTCATGTATGATGCTCGAAATTACAAGTGATCTGCTGTTTCCAGCAACTACTTTCCAAGAACCAATGTACTCATTGCAAAAAAAAAAAAAAAAAAAATTTAAAAAGTATTAAAAATTATATTGCTAAGAAGCTTGGTTTGAGTATCAACATAAAGAAAAACAAGTCCTGTTCTGGCCACGATCTGAAAGAAAACTTGTCCAGACCAGTATCAATAAAAGCACTGATCTCTGTAGATCTCTTCTTCTATGGCCCCCTCTGCCTCAAGACTCTGTGATGGATGACAAGTCACACAGAGTACATGGAAGATTTTGAGAAGAATAAAACATCTAAACAAGGATCCAAGTCAAAACAAAACTAAGCTATTCATTGCTATGTTAAGCATCTCAACTAATCCTAAGGGCATTTTCTTTCATGCACTTCTGGGCATACATTTTCAGGGTCAGGTCCTAGACCCTGAGACCTTAAAGCACTATTCTACACCATATAATGGAACTTAGACCAACTAATACAGCTTTGGGCATCTGCTCTATATTTTGATAAAAGATGGCCCAGAGCTATTATTATGGCTCGTTGAAATATGGTGTATGGATGAAAGGCAAGAGCATGAAATGTTACAAACACCCACAAGACATATCTTTAGCTGTCGCATTAGTTGTGCAAAAAGGCAACTTGAAGAGATGATCTGCAATAGTGAGAATGTGTCCTAGCCTGTAATTTAAAGCTGTGACACACAAGAGGAATACAAGTGGGTTACCAAGATACAAGACACCTGTGTCCACAGCAAAAAGCTAATTTCCAAGAGAAGTCATGGAACTTGAGTACTTTTAAGCAAAGCTGATGAGAAGCTATCATAGCCCAAGAAGTACTTACACCATCAACACAAAATTTAGAATTTAGGCCTCTGGCTCAATGTGCAAACTGAACTCTTAAGTTTGTCATAGAAAGTTTATAGCACTGGGAAATCATATAAAGGAAGAGATATGCAGGGGTTTTGTTGAGATTCATCTTAAGACAATGTAAATTACTGTATCTCTATTTAAGTCAATTTTTAATGTGAACCAAGCTATGAATAGAAAAACCTGCTATGGAACTTTTAATTGGTATTTCAGCTGTTATTTAGAATGTTCCCAGTGTAGTTTTTAAAATGTTTTATACTAAGTTGCAATTTTAAAATTTGCCCAGCATTGTAAGCTGAGATATACAATATGAAGTAAGTTTACTATATAGTCCATTGGTTTATTTGCATGTAATATAACACTGTGAATCTTCTTCATCTTGACCATATCATCAGATTTTCTGAAAACATCAGCATGTACATGTGAACTTAGGAGGTTTCAGGGTAATGTGAGTAAAACTGCATTCACTTTTACCTGAACCATGTACAGTGTACTCCTCTAGAACTAAAACACCTCAGCCCCACATATAAAGGCAAAAGTAGAGGAAGGAGATTTCATGCCAACAGGTAAGATAAAAATATACTTTGAGAAACAGATACTTTTCTGAATACTGGAGATATTAAATGCAAGTATTGAGTGAAGCAAGAGCTCTACCAAAATAGTAGTGTATGACCATCTAATTGAGGCATATTGGGTAACATATAAAGCATAAATTGATGGAATTAATCTACAGTTGCCCAAGTGTACTTTCTTTTTTTTTTTTTCTGTAGCCTCTAAGAGTTTGATTTTGAAATGTTAGTATGTTTTTCAAGTATCTTCTGTGTGAAAATTTATGTAGGTCATACATCTGATATTAATGTTTTCTGTCTCTGTTTCTGTGAAGACATTATCCATGCAATATGCCAAAGTTTAGCATAAGGGAAGATTCCTATCTGATTTGATACTAGATTTTTGTAAAACTTCTTCCAGAATCCAGTCTCATTAGAAAAACATCTTGGATTTAGCAAGCTCATGCACCAGTTATTTTATTTTTCCCCAATTAAAATTGATTACCATCCTCCTAGGAAGAGGAAACCCTTGATTCTACCTTTTATTTTCCAAGAGTCTGCAGTGCCTCCAGCAACAAATAGTGTATATACAGCTTGCTATATGGTAGCAGAAGTGAGAACACTGAAATACAAAGAATAAACACTGAAAACTAAGAATAAGGAAATTTGCTGAAGTAGCTTTTATGGCTCACACAGAAAAAAAAAAATCAAAAAGATAAAAGCTATTTGTGCTGTAGTATAAGAGCTGAATATGTCACCAGCTCCAGCTAAAATATCTTGGAGCTTTCTACAGCTGATTTTTCACTTGTTTGTAGATTTTATTTTTTTTCTAAAGAGGTACCCAGTGTTCTCTATAGAAATATGGCTCTGATTGCTGTCCTGCTGTTACAATGGATAAGCAGGGGGTAGACATACTATGCTGGTTTGCAAAGAGCTACTTTGTCAATCTGTTTACATCAGTTATGGTTATTCATACAGAGCTGGGGCTGCAACACGTGGTTATCTCATCACTGAACACTGCAGTACCTGAGCATTATTGTTTAGGGGATTCTCACAGCCTTGAGTTATGCACCCAGGTTCTCTAGACAATGCCTGAGGAGAGACAGGTGGTTTAAAGATAAATCCATGTTGCAGTCTTTTGTATGAGTGCAACTTATGTAAACAGACAGAAGTTACTTTAGAGTAACTTCAGTACAGACAAGGGTGTAGCCATTGCAGCATAGAAGTTTGAGACTGTTTCTGCATTTTGCATTAAAAAACACTAGATAAAATGAATAAATAATGTTATGACCACATATCAGACCAAAAGTTTCCCTTGCCAGGAAGTGGCCTTATTTCTGGGCCATGGAATCATACTCCCATTTTCTTACTCACTCAATCTCTCCCTTTGAAATTTGCTTTCTGCTATACTAGTACGTATGGTGAAGAGAAGGATAATCACCTTTGCCTTTATAGCTTGCAACCAGCCGCTCTGCTGAAGGACAAGAGAGATGTGGGTCAGTTCCCTTCACAGAGAGGTTTTTCACATCCTTGACAAACACTGCAACAACTAAATAACTGAATCAATTAAATATAAATTGTGAGTGCCTGTCAGACTCCTCTAGCTACTTTTTGGAAGAAAAAGCTGAGCCTGAATTTAGATAACTTACATAACAAAATAACTGAATTTGCTAAAGCACCCGAGTAAAGAAGAGAGTTCATAATTTTTTATATTATTTTTATAGTTATCTCCTATTGTTGATTATATTATTATTTGAGCCACTAAATTCTTGAAACAAAATTGCAAAAAAAAAATTATTTCCTAGTGAGAATCTTTTAGGGAAGTAAAAGTCTTCCTTGTAGCGAGCTCTTCATAATCTGCTATAAATTAGCTTAATCTAATCCTGTGAACTGTTCTATGTGTTATAAATTCCTCTCTTACACTGCCAAATTGGATTTATGAATTCTCCTCACGAGAAAATATTTTCTGAAATTACTGAAAAGTAGGAAAGGCAGTAATCAACCTGCCTACATGTTTGCATGGATCTGGTCCTATCTTTCTTCTTTGAATCTCGGCCTCTGAAAAGGGAAAATTTTGGTATAATTTCAATAGCCAGATAAGGGACTAAAGAGCATGTGCATTGCACCTTGTATTAGTCATGTTTCAGTTCTCCAGACAAGAATAACAGATGCCTCAGGGCACTGCTTATGCTCTTTGTGCAAGGGTTCATGCCAGTGTGTGCAGGCTGTTGAAGGAGCATAATCTTGCAAAGGCTGCTGTAGTTAGCTGGCTTGTCCCAGGGTACCCTCCCTGCAAAACAAAGGGGAACAAATGGCAACAATTTGCATCTTGCAGTACACAGCAGTTGGGGGCCCTGTGTCCAGGGCAAAGCTACAGCCAAGCCCTAGTCAAACAGCAATTCCATGTAGGATATGTTCTTTATGGTTCTGACAAACATGATAATCATAGAATATCCTGAGCTGGAAGGGACCCACAAGGATCATCAAACAACTCCTGGCCTTGCACAAGACAGTCCCAAGAAACACCGTGTGCCTGAGGGCAACAAAGATGACTAAAGAACTGGACCACCTCTTAAAAGGAAAGGCTGAGAGATTTGGGTCTCTCTACTCAGAGAGACTTCAACTTGAGAATGGAAGATTAAGAGGAAAATTCATCAATATCTATAAGTATCTGAAGAGAGTGCCAAGAGGATGGAGCCAGACTCTTCTCAGTGGTGCTGAGAAATAGGACAAGAGACAATACCCAGAAACTGATGTGCAAGAAGTTTCACCTGATTATGAGGTAAAATTTCTTTATTGTGCAGGTGACCATGTACTGAACATATTGCTCAGAGAGATTGTGGAGTCTCCCCCACTGGAGATATTCGAGAACCATCTGTACACAATTTTGTGCCATGTGCCCTGGGATGAACCCTCTTGAGCAGGGAGTTTGGACCAGATGACTTAATTGTGGTCTCTTCCAACCTAACCGATTCTGTGATTAGCCAGATCTTAGAATCCCATGCGGCTCCATGGACCTACAGGGATCCAGCTGGAGCATCAGATCCAGCACAACTTCAGAGTTAACTGGGTCTTTATTGTTTTCACAGCCATAGTACTCGAGCACAGGGCACTGGAACCCACAGAGCACAGAAGACAGAGGCAAACAAAAAATTAAGTATCTCTGCCTTGCTTATGTCTCTGTCTTCTAGACCTATTTGTGCCATCTGTACAGTGTTAAGATCCAGCAACTAGATGTCCCCCATAAGGTCAAGGGCATTTGATTTGGAAGTGTCCTTTAATTCCCTGAAGAATAATTGCTTGGATTCATTGCCCTGGCTGGGAGGTCTATAGTAGACTCCTATGATAACCGGCGTTATTTATTTGCCCCTTAATCCTTACTCAGTGGCCTTCGGCCATGCCTTTTTCAACTGTAAGCTCCGTACAGCCCTTCTTTTACATACAACACCACACCCCTGCCTCACCCGCCCTGCCATCCAGCATGGCACTTCAGCTACAAGACTCAGCCCACCAGATTTCACTTATGCCAATGTAGTCATCTCTGGGACTAGGACAAAACTTCAAGCTCCTTTTATTACTCTACACATATTGGTGTAGAAACATTTTAGATGTGGCTTGTTTTAGATGACACATTGTGTAGCAGATTGAGGGATCCCAGTAGTACTCAGTTCCTCAAGTTTTTTCATTCTATCCCATCGCTTATCACTGTCAAGTCTGATTTTGTCCCTTTCCCTCTTCCAGGCTGGTTTAGAGCCCTATCAATGAATTCTACTAGCTCCTATGCCAAAGCCCTTTTTCCCTTCTGAGAAAGATGCATCCTATAAGGCAACAGTAGTCCTGGTGGAATACAGACCAACCCATGGCCAAAAGCTCCACAATTTTTCCCATGTCACTTGGAGCCTTGTGTTGCTCTGAGGAGTCTGCCTGTTCCTTTCAATATTCTTCCTTGCTACTGGAAAGATTGAGGATATCATTACCTGTACTCCTGTTTCTTCTGCCAATCATCCCAAGGCCTTGAAATATCTTTTGCCCTCAGACTTCTATTTGTTTTCTCACCAGTAGCAGATAATAATCAGAGAGTTGTAACAGACTGGACAGTTATCTAGTAGTGACCTGAGCCCGAGCCCGTGATAGACAGCAGAATTTCATGGTTGAATATTGGGCCCTCTGTTTCCTTGAGAGGGGAGTCACCTATGATAGCTACCCTTCTTTTCCTCTTAACAGAGGTCATGGTGTAGGGGGTAGGCTGTGTTGCCCTGTGTAGTCCCTCTATCCCCAAAGCACCTTTATTCACCTCTCAGGTAAAACTGTCTGTGGCAAAGCTGTCCTAGTTTTAGAGCCTCATATCTGTTGCAAAAACACCAATCCTACTTGCCATTGTCGAGTTTTCTGGAAAGGAGGAGCCCTCCTTCTGGTATGGACACTGACAATCTTCCATCCTTCATGTTTAAGAGATCCTTGATTGGCTACTTGCCAGGGTTCTGAGTTCACTTGCATCTCCACTACTGCGGAGGTTTGAGGCTCCTGAGATTGTTGCATCTCTGAGAATAACCTACCGATTTCTTACTCATTCTCTTGAATACTGCACAACCTGTTCATTTCCTCCCATAATTCCTTCACATGGCTCGTTGACAGTTGCACACTTTTTGCTAAAGGCAGGATTGTAAGTCCCAGCCTCATAGAGAACCATCACTCTCTCATTAACCTGAGACCTGGTGAACTACATTTACCAACAGAAGGTCCAACTGGCTGGAGGCCTCTGACATGACTGGCGTAGGGACTCAAGCAGTTGTGGGGGAACAAGCTCTGCAACATGTCAAAACCATATCTGAGAGAGCAGGTAAGACAGGGGATGAAAAGATTTCTTTGTGACTTCCTTCACTGGCTGTTGGGTTTGCTCACTGCCTCTATTGGTTGCTGAAAGAGGGTTGAGGTCATTGACAGACAGCCCAGTTAAAAAAGAATACAACTTAGGTGTCTGTAAGAAACTAAACTTTTTTCTTAAAGTCACTTTGTAAAATCTGGCTAAAATCACTCAAGGGTACAAAAGTAAACATGAAATGGTGTTGTGGCTGTATTAAATACCACCAGGTATGAGCTCTATGGACCTATATTGCCAGAAAATTTCAAACAGTATGACATTTATCAAGATCCATTTTGTTCTGTTTTCTAATCTAAAAGATTCTACTTCAGAATCAAATTTTAAATCATCATTTAATTATATGCCATCTTTCATTTACTGTCAAACAGACACATGCAAGCTAACAGAGTATTTTGTCCATCTGCTACAGCCATAAGTACTTCCAGCAACAATGTCCATTGATTTTCTCCTTCACAAAATTCCTTGTCAGTATGTTTGACCTTCTTTTTAAAGATGATCAAGCTATCCTGGTTTTATTTCATTCTAGTGTGTTCTGGTGAGAGAAAAATATGTAACATAACCTCAATACCATTTTAACAAGGAAAAATAAAGTATGCTGTTCTCTCTGACAGCTGCAGAAAGTGGCTTTTTTTTTTCCCCAGCAGACCAATTGGGTGTGTAGAAAAACAAGAGCTGAAAAAATAATCTTTGAAAAAATTGTAAGAAATAATTTCAAATTCCATGCTTCGGGCGGAAGCAAAACATGGGATCCTGGTGCTATTAAATAAAATTTAAATAATATCCTTTGTTTACTATAAAAATAATATTTTGTGAGTTTATTCAAGCAAATAAATACGTTGACTAATGCAATGAATTAGTGTGTGCTGAAGAGGCAATTGTCAGCTTGAGAAGGAATAAAGAAAGGACATGGCCAATTAGTCAGGAATTCAGTGCAGGTGGCTGCCCTTGTTTGGGTTAAGAAAGCAGTCTCCAGAGGTGATGACATTTCATGAGCTGTGAAAGAAACCTTATCAAAGAGATAAAGCATAAATCCCTTGTATGATTTGAAGTCTGAATTTTAATCTATGACTTGACAGAAGAGGTGGTTCAAGTTACAACTTTCAAATGGTAAAACAAACAGACAGGACATCTTTTAAAAATAATATTGGAATAATAAACTCACTTTGATGTAATTTTGAGAGTTGTTTCTAGGATGTATTTTTTATACTGTCTGCAATTTCATTTGTTTTCTTTTTCTCTTTTCTAAGAGTAAAAGTCGTATGGAAACAAGTGTAGGGAACTGCATGGGGGAATCTTTCCTGTTTGGTTTCTGACAAATTTGAATACATTTGCCCAGCAGTTTTATGCAGAGCATGTAGAAGAAAGAATTAATCATTGAAAACTTTCTAAGTTCAAGTTGTTGAATAGCCACACCATGCTGATAATATTGAGTTTTCATTAGGTTTTACAGGACACAACTCAGACAGAATTAAATCAAATAAAGATAGGTTGACCTCCTACTGCTCACACTGGCCTTCACTTTTGTTTCTGAACAGTAGGAGAAAATCCATTGTAAGCATTTACTTTTGCTGTGGTCTGTTACATTATTTCAGCTGTGCAACTGCTATAGGGACAGAGAAGAAGTCCCTTGCCAAAACCAGACTGAAAGCACCTACAATTATCTGTGGGAAGCCTGCTGAAAATATACAACCACCACAAGCTGGTCACACAGATTTGCATGTTTACACAGTAGAAAAAGTGTACTGAGCTCAGACTTCTAAGTTTTTCGGTCCAGGGTATATTTCCAGAAAAAAACAAACTTCTCCTTTTGTTGTGCTGGTAGACAAACAAAAGTTTGTATGCAAAAGTCTAAAGAAAATAGTTATCATAGCAGTCACACTAGTTCTTCATAATTTATAACCCTTTTCATCCAAAAGTCTTTACTGTTTTCTAGAAAGCTATTAGCCATTGAAACATAGTTTTTGAAAGGAAACTTACGCTTTCTTTTATTTAAACCCTTTATTAAAAAAAGCAAAAGTCTGAACTGATCTCCATGATTTAGACATTCAGATGTGATTTATTAATCTAGTTTCTTAGCTCACCTTGCCTTTCCTGTCATGTCCACTTTTGAAACTCAATATGTCTTTCAATTTAATAATGATGCAAAATTAGATATGTACAGCTCCTAGGCAATTTAAATTGCATTTTTTTTAATAAAGGCACGTAAATTTCTCCCCAGCTAAGTGTTTTGCCATTGTCTCCCTAAAGTTTTCCACCCTTGACTAGCCCTTATTTATATAAATCCATGCTAACTCATATATTGCCCAATTGCTATATTGCCCCAAGAAGATCCCTTGATGAGCCAAATATGTGTATAATTAAAGTTAGAACTCGTTAGTTGGTTTGACAATATCTCACTGTATTATATAAGACTGCATATTAAGTATTCAGTAAGGAAATGTTGTCACCCAAACACTGGATCTAGTGAGATGCTAGGTCAATAAGAAGACAGAATCTACTCCTTTCCCCATGCTGTCCATACTGTAAGCAGTGTAGGATTATGGCACTTAAAGGCCAGAGGCCATGTATACTTATTTGTGAGGTACAAAGCATTTTTACAATAGCTTGAGAATCCAGCCAGGGTCTTTATTCTCCAGATTGTTTCCTGAGCTTTACCTATAAAAAGTGGAGAACTCATTATATAGTTGCAGCTAATTTTTTCCATTTTGCTCTTTCCATTTCTTCTTCATCATTCCATCTTCCCTCATGTCAGACAATTCTTTTCACAACTGCTGGTATAGCTCCTTTATTCTTCTAAGAGCATCGAGAGATACAGCTCATCACTAATCTGAGGTGTCAATGCTGTTCTGGCAAGTGCTGAGACATCTGTCTCCTTCAGTATTGGAGAGGATGGACAAGGACAGACAGTGTACCAGTCATCACTGCCTTGAACTAGCATTTCAGGAGATGCTGAGTTCTCCCACACACTTGTGGCAACTACCGTTCCTACGCCTACCCAATACTTCCATTGTTTTATGGCCCTTGTCCTCTTCTTGGTTTAGAGTCAGCAAAAGCAGAGTAAACATTGGTTCCTCCAAGGCCTTCTTTTTGAGTGTCTCAAAAAGTGATCCAGGTTTCCTAAAGATTTTTCCATTAGAAATGAAAAGGCTTTGGCTGTAATACTTTAATGGTATGGTATCACACTTCAAATGATGTCAGGTAACTTTTCAAATTACAAGAGTATTATGTTAGCACAAGACTATTGATAACAAGATACATGTCATAATGAGGTAAAGAAGGAGTTCATAACAAACACTTCAAATCTTTCTTTCTATAAATCATCAGCTATAATTGATGAATTTATAATTTACATGACTATAGTACTATTAAGTATAATTCAGTAACTACAATTATTCTCTACAAAATTATTTGTTATTAAAAATAGCAGATGTGCTGGTTTTTTTTTCCTTGAAAAATCTTTATAACATCCCTCTCTTGAAGGAGAATAAGAGAATAAATTATTTTATTACAGAAATCGAATGTATTAAAATTTTCCTGTGGTGGCCAGCATAAACCTATTTTAACTCAACATATGAATTTAAATATGCAGATTACTCACAGGCACAAACCAGAGCAATTGATGCTAATTGCTCAAGCACTTATCCTAATATGTTCTTGGAATTATAATGAAGGAAATGTGGTACATTAAATACTATGAGTGACATCTCTGAAATTAAGTTTCTGTCAAAAGATTTACGAAGTTGTAGGCATATGCTCCAGTTTGTCGTGAACACAGAATAGAGATGAGTGCTTTTAAGGTTTGATTCAAAGTCAATGACTACAACAAATGCAATAGCTGCTGTGTCATTATAGAACTCCTAACACAGAGATTCCAAAACAAATTCCAGTTTTCACCCTGAACTCCTGTTTTCGGCCTAACCCTTTGTCACAAAATAAGCTTTTCTAATCTTGGTCAAAGTGACTATTTGCAGAAATTTTCCAGTAAGAAAAGCATAGCTTAAATTACTACTCAGTGTCTGCATGCTCTCCCTCTGTCCCCCAAAAGAATGAGGTAAAGTATTAAATGAAAGGATAATATTTTGAATTGGGAACAATAGTTTAGTTACAGTAAAAACACACTGATTGTTTCTTTGTTTGCTTTTACTAAACTTATTTTTTCATGACTTTGGAACAGAAGCAATTTGTACCTTAATACATTACTAGATAGAACCATTGGAATATAGAGAAATAATAAAGGAAGAGAAATAAAAGTAAAAAACTCTCCAGAGTCCATAAGACATTCTACTCCAATGTATGCTGGAGGAAAGTATTCACAGTACACGCTTACACAGCCACCATCAAAAGGATTAGGATACCTCCTAGTAAACTAGACATAAGTTTGCATGCAGTAAGGTAACAAATGACTTCCTGCAGAAACCTGCATCATTAGGCATCTTACACTGAGATAATTCTTCTGCTTTACAGATCATTGCCTTTTTCAAGAGGTAGCCCACAAGAGTACAACATATATATAAAATAGAAAAACTAATGGTCAAATTAAAGGAATTAGGGTGTGTAAAGATTATATAAACATTTCTTACCTAGTAGCCTTAACATAACACTTGTCATCCTCTGAGTTATTTCAAAGATCTTCTCTCTCAGCCATGCAACATAATCCATGCTATCTATCCCAGAAGACTGAACGCTTTTACTGTGTTTCTAAGTCCTTCCTAGGCCTCACCTTCTTCAAAGGAACTATAAATGCATCAAAACCCAATCAATCTATGAAGAATTTCTGACCTGCTTTCACCAACATCTGAAATAACTTCCTTCCTTTGCTCCTCAGCGATGATTTCTCTGGTTCTGTGTTCTCTATCATGCTGTTTTAGACTGCAAACTCCTGAGAGCTCTTAAGCAATAGGAAAGTTACCTTATCATTAGGTAACTCTGGTCATGGCGCTGCACAAGTTTTCAAGAGCCTATCTGAGTAAGAGAAGCTACCAGCCTTAGGCAGGATAATAAAGCATATGCAATTTTATGAGGACCACCTCTCGCTCTAGCATCACCCGGTTTTTTTCTATGGAATAGGCCTCTGCAAGGAGCAAATAATTAGTTGTGGGCATGTAACTCCTGAATTCCTGTCTTGACCATTCTGGGTCCCAAGAAGCTTCCTATTTTGCCTGATGAAACACTCTATGTATTCATCAGCTATCTGTCAATCTGCCCTCAAAGTTGTCTTCTTGCAAAGTGGTATTGCCACCATCTTGTCTGCCTATCAGAAATTACTACCTGTGACATACCTGTATTCACCGAATTCTGGTAAAGCAGCTTCTCCAACTTGACCATCAGTGACGGATATATCCCCAGCCAGTGAGTCTCCAGTGGATCCTAGTAGATCATTAATGACAGGCATACCCCTGTCATAAGACCAGTAGTTACTGCTGTTGCAAGGTATTCTAGGACATTACCCATCAGTTCAGAAAATTCAGATGCACTAGAATCATCTACTTGATAGTACTCTTCATGCCTGAACATTTGACTCTTCCTGAAGTAAATGGACATGTTATTTCAGTGCAAAATCACTTCTATGTCCAGAAAGCATGAATCTGCATTCTCAGCAATTACAATTGTTGCCACTGTCATCTTTCACATAGCTCTTGTCTTGGTGATCAATGTAGAAAAGCAACTGCTCTAAGTTATGCCTCAATGACCTTCACAAATTTCATTAAATCTTTCATTTTCTAAAAGAGATGCCAGTGATATCAAGTAGATGCCAAATTGATAATGTAACCTGAATCGCTCTGCATATACTGAAAACTGAGCAAAAATGTATGGGAATTCCTTCCAACATTTTTGTAGGAAAGCCTTCAATGCACCCCTAATCTCCTGTCAGAGCAAAATGAACCACAATTTGACTTAATAGCAGTAAAATTCCATGAAGTACAATGCTTATGAAGCATTCTGTTGATGCAGAGATATCCAACTCCTTTTTAATATCTTCCTCTCCCTCTTTTCCTTCTTCAAATAATTTTGTCCAGTTTTCCTTACTGTCTTGAGCCTTTTTGTGAATGGCAGACTTTCACTTCTGTTGTGATGACAAGAGCAGAAGCCTGGCTTTACTTGCTGTCACATGCCACGTTTCTCTGTACCTCTAGCTGAAAACATTTTCAGATAAAAATTGTTGATTCTCTCTCGTTGTTTACCAGCTGGAAATAAGTGGAAAATATTCTTTACATGGAGTACTAATAGCCCTTCTTCCTTATCAGAAAAGGCATTGCCCAATGTATACACTCAGGAGTTTTCTTAATCTTCGCTTCATGAGATGGTTTGCCAGAGTGGACACACTCGTGTTTCTGTTTCTGATTGTACTGGGTCTGGCTGGGATGAAGTTAACTCTCATCACAGCAGCCTGTGTGGTGCTCTGCTCACATTTGTGGCTAGCAGTGTTGGTAACACACCTGTATTTTGCCCACTGCTGATCAGTGCTTACACAGTATCAAGGCCTTCTCTTTTCCTCACTCTGGCTCTACCATCATCCCCCAAAAACGATCCTGGGGGTAAGCAAGAAAATGGAAGCAATACAGTGGGAGATCTGACCTGAATCAAAACAAAGTCCTATGGTATCTTGCTCAGGAAAAACAAGCTTAAGGAAAGGAGGTGGGAGAGAGAAACATAGGTGCTTATGTTGTTTGTCTTTGCAAGCCACTGCTGCCTATGATGAGGATCTGTTTTAGAGGAAGCAGCTAAACATCTTCCTGTGGATGAGAAACAGTAAATAAATTTCTTATTTTGCTTTGCTTGTGCATAGAATTTTGCTTCACTTATTAAACTTATTAAACTCTCCTTAACTCAAAAGTTATCTCATTTTTGCTCTTTTTTTATCTGCCTCATCCCGCTGTGGGAGGGGGAGAAGAATTAGTGACCAGATTTGTGGGTGTTTAGTCACTAGCCAAGGTTGGGCCACAGCATTACCACATTCATGTATCCACAGAGGCATACACAGAAATATTCTTCTGTCTCCCTTGCATTATATTAATCTGTATTTATCTTTCTTCCAATTTTTATGGTTAAGCCATGATGTATTGAGAGAACCATGTAGATCCACTTGTTATCTGTAGGAAAGCAAAGGGAGTAGCACTCCACATTCCTGCTGAAGAGAATAACAATCACCATTGATGCTTTCATCAGCCTCCTCTATAATGATGTCTCTTTGTTTTACGCTATAGTCTGCACTCATCTTTCTGTAGACATGACTTTGGACTGGGTAAGAATACTTAGAACTTGCACTTTCTTGTGAGAGGATGATAAAAAGAAGGAATTCCTAAAGGGTAAAAAAGAGAACAAGACTCTGTGACAAGAGACATATATTTTATTGCTACCATGTTGTGATTTTCTTCTTGGAAAGTATAGCAAAATTGCTAATCACATGAAAGGCTAGCATAAAGAAGTAAAATCTGAAATCTGCAGCCACAATAATTCTGTACTCAGACTTAGGTAGAGGGGGTGTCTTGGGTAACCTTGAAGAGTGTACCAAAGTCTAGCTGAGGATGCTGCCTCTGGAAATTATAGAGCTTGTTTTCTTGTCACAGAAAGGTCATGGGGTTGAAGAGAAGGAACCGTAACAACCCTGTTATAAAATCTTCTTTTCAGGCAATAGAAAAGAAATCTGCTATAAATTCACACCATTTGGGATCCATGGTAGTATTTAATTTATATCTATGGATCAGAAACTTGAGAGGAAATAAAGCAACTGACTTCTAAATCTCCGCACTGGCCAGGTTCAGACATGGTTCCTATCAGTCTAATCACTCTGCCTCATGGTACAATGCAACCATACTTTTTCAGTATCTTCTAGAGTTTCTGGTACTGAATATTATCAAGGAATATGTATGAAGCTAACTGAAACACATGCCTGCTTCAGAATGAGTATTTTGTGTCATTGCACAATTACTATCTTTTACTGTTAAGAAACAAGGAGAAAGGAGATATTGTATAGCATTCAAAGTCTCTGGGATTAATAATAAGGAATAACTACTACAACAAAATGAAAGGTGAATACTATGGTGTGGGGTTGCTATAACTATATACATCAGACTGTATATGTGAAGATCTCATGAAGTCCAGTGATTCCCATCAGTTTAAAACCAACTAAAATAAGCATGCAAGGATACAGAAACCAGTTCTTCATCAGAAGAAAATAGACAATTAAACAACTCTGAAGTGTATTTTACATTATTTTCTTCTCAGCGGAGCAAAATAAATGTCATATCTATTTCATGGTACTATGAATGCCTCTTTGGTCATGGGGCTCAGAGTTAGAACTAGAAATTTCCAGATTAAACAGTAAAAAATCTGCCATATTGTTTGCTAAAAAGGAAGAAAAAACAACACAGACAAAACAACAAAACAAACAAATAAAAATCCCCAGGAGAATGGCATGTCCCAAAGCAGTAAAAAAAACACTCCAGGGATCATTCATAGAGTTTCAGTCTTATGCCAGAATATGTTTCCTGCAACAAATAGATGAACAGAGTAGTCACGTGTTAGATTGCACACTAAAACCTGTGCAAGTTATTTTACACAACCTTCTTCAAAGTATTGTTGATTGAGTTAAAATTGGATTTCTCCTCGGACTGATTATCTGATGTGATAGAAAATACATAGTCAAAGAGAAAATTTAGATTTTTTGGAAAATTAAACTGTAATGTGGAGTTATCCACTGAGGCATTAAATATAGCTGTATAATTGTATCTGCAGATGACAACTGTGATACAACTGAACTTCATCTGGTTTCCAATGAAGACTTACAAAAAACATGTTCACAAAGGACAGATGCTTCCTTTGAAATATTTGGAGGGGAAAATTGATTTTCACAGTACACTTTTCATAAACAATCACTGTACTTGAAACTTCTGAAGAAGTAGCTCGAGTGTGAAAGTTTCTGCTACTGAATCACAAAGGCAAAGAGAGTTCAGTGTATGGTCATTTTCACAAAAGAGAGTAACTGAAAAACTATAAGCAATTTGAATAGTCATCATTCAATATCACTCAGAGCATTATTCCAAATTTTTTCCTTTTGCTTTCTTTTTCTTTAAGTGAAAGACTGCCCAAATATATTATTAGAGAACTATAAGCTTTGTTTTCAATCTGGATCAAAATACCAGTAAAGTTTAGCACCTTTTTGAAATTAAAATATTCATAAGAAACAGGCACAAAAAATGTAGGGTCATTTTTATCAGCTCAAGAACAGAGTTAAGAAATTAAACATAGAGAAGTGACTAACAATATCTATATATTTATTAAATTGTTAATTAAAACCAATTAAAAATCAATATTCTAGTTATGATTCAACATATCTTTTTGAGAAATATTCTGATTATGATTATGATTTACCAAAAGCATAAGTGCAGATGGACACTTCACTGGCCATCTTTATTTGAGTTATTATTGTCTACTTTTCTCTTTTAGCACACTGTTCTCTTCCCTGTGTGTGCTGATCACAGAATCATAGAGTCATTTAGGCTGGGAAAGACCTCTAAAATCTTCAAGTCCAACTGTATGATGATGAGGTAGGCTTGAGCATAAAAAAAAATATGTCATCCATATCTGACTGGGGTAGAACATTTTTTAAAGGATTTATGATCTTAATGCTGTTTCCAGTGGCTAAAAAGGGGAATATTGGCTTTGCTCCACAAATAGCATCCCTACACATCTTTTAATACTTTTAGAAGTTATAATGAGTCCCTAGAGGTACATGTGTGGTGTTTATCATAAATCAGGTTGTGTTACTCCTATACTCTTAAGATGACTGTCCGAAGCCTATCAAGGTGCAGTGCAGCATTGAAATCAGAAAAACTGATTTCACTTACAACAATAACAAATATGTCTCCAACGAGCTATAGTGTGGCAGGAAAATTAGGTATTCGAAAATGAAACAAGTTTCAAATAATTCCCACTTTTGCAGAATAATTTTTGTTGTTGTTGTTGCAGAATTTAATTTCTAACATTCAGATTTTTTTGCAGCTCTGACTGATTGAAGGAAAAATTTGACCATTTCTTGTTGTCACTCAAAAGTCTGTATAGAGTATAAAAAAAATTACTATGCTTTACATTTTATTGATGGTCTTAATAATTTGAAATACTTTAAATACAGCTAAAATAATTATGTTACACATCTTCTTGTTCTTTAAGCTACTCACAAGGAAAGACATATAAGTGTGGACTTCTGGTAAAGGTATTAGGTTTATACAGCAGCAAGATATCATGATTAAAACCAGAAAAAAAAATCATACTTTCATCATTAATATCATAAGTGCACCTGATAAATCCCATAAGTTCTGTATAATGAAAATGACCGGGAAGAAAAAAGGTTTGGTCATGACCCCTATCAGGCCATACTATAGGAACACAAGGTGTAAAGTAGGGCTACTATAAGATTGTAATGGAGAATAACTTAATCTGTTAATATTAAGGCTGGTGGTGTGAAAGTTACATGCCTGGAGTAAGTGAGAAATCTCTAACTTGTATGACAATTTTAGCTGCCTCTTTCTATACCTGGAACACTCCTCTAAGAATTGCTACCAGGGCGTATAACAGTCTTGACAGCTGTGAATGGAGTTAGAGACAAATGCTAAAATAGGAAACGTAAAACTAGATGTTTCAGTCTAAAATTTAATAGTCAATGTAAATCATAGCTCATTTTCCTGCTATAAATAAGGCAAAGTAGATATCTAAGGAACAAAATGAGCTATACCGGAGGCTGATGTAATTTGAGGTAGCTCTTTTGGAATCTAACTGGATTTACATCAGACAAGGATTCTTTCCTACAAGCTGCTTTACAGGCTTAAATAAAACAGACAAGGCAAGCAGGGAGTATAAAACATACCAGGAGAGTGCATAACAATAGATTGATACCAATAAGGAGTTATATATTAAGACTTAGAAGGATGTGATTTGTTGAAACTCAGCTTGCTGACTCTGCTTCGTGGTATGACTATGAAAGGATCATAACCTCCACTGTTAAGAAACCAGAGATGGTCAAGTGAGACTAAGATAGGGATCAAATAAGGAACATACTGAGTGAAGGAAACACCTATGGAAAAGAAATCCCATTTTCTGTCATAACTAATTTTATTGCAAAAGGAAAGTGAATCAAGATTGGTGAGAAGGAAAGACATATGAAGAGATCTACATATGTGTAAGGTTTCCAATTGCTTCTGCTAATTTTCTCGGGCTGCAAAGAAATCCCTCATGCTTCTAAAAGAGGAACAGTTGTCAAAGCTTAAAAAAAAAAAAAAAAAAATCTCCAGAAGTACTTTATACAGAAGAATGCCTGAACCTAGTGGAGTCAGGTGTCAGGTGAAGTGACTACATTGCTTTTAGCATTGTCGTGGTTCAGTAAAAAAATCCTGACAACTTCAAAATATCTCCTACCTTCCACATGTGGAGTGGTTTCCTCCAGTATTAGTTATGGTAAATCTCACCAGCTTTGTGTGACTTCTTCTTAGATCCAGTATTTTTGTTAACTCATCAATTGCTGAAGTGTTTCTACACCATTTCTGAATTGGTGTAGCTATATTTTTTTCTGATAAATGCCAGTCACTGCCCATTGGTATGAATACATATTTGCTATTGATTATTGAGAATGATCATACTTAAAATTATTTGATTTTAAAGAAGAGACATTGATAGAATAAATGTAGGTTTGTTTTTTTTTTCATATTAAAAACTCACTTTAAAACATCAAAAGAACTGCATTATGGGCATAGTACTCGCCAAAAATATATTTTGCATCGTTTAGTGTGGTTATTTACCTGCCTTCTAGTGAGAATATATTAAACTTTTTAAACTGATATTAAAATTGAAAATTTTAAACACAGTATGTTAAATTTAGAAGTGTCAAATGGGTTGACATAAAAAAATTAAGCTCTGTCAAACTGGAAATTATAATTTGAAAATTAAATTTGCAGTTATTTATGTAACATCTGAAAGAAAATTATACCCCTCTGAAATGCATTATGAGGATTTTTTTTTTGTAGGAGACAAGTCTTTTATGTAAGCACAGAAGAGCAAAGTATTTTAACTATTTTAACAATTCCTAAATACCTATACTTCAGCCCCAACTATTATTAATTTTTGGCCAAAGGTTGTGTTTCAGCTACTGGAGTACCTTGCTTTTCTGTACCTTTCCCCTACAAATGATGCTATTCAAGGTTCCTCTCACATGTGGTATAAGATCATTCTAGCCCTGTTGTAAACCTTTGAAAAATGTCTAAAGAAACAAAATTCGGTGTGCTACATGAGTGCATTTGGTATGTACACAAACTTGGATTGTTAAACTACACATGTATTATTTTGCAAACATTCTTAAATGTCTGATATTTAATCTCAGGAGGTGATTAATGGGCAAGGCTTAAGCTGATCTCTTGTGTGTTATAAGAGCACACAACAGAGGGGCTGGGAAAAGTATTATTTCAATCATAAACAATTATTAACATTTGACACTATTTCTCAACTCCAATATTTTTGCTAACATATTAGTGATTTATTTTGAGGCACCAGGTCTTTTTTAAACCAAAATAAGGTTTTACTATGAGGCAAGTAAGTCAGACTTTTCCATTAGGTACGTATGCAAAGTGTGAAATTATGGCAATGCTCTTAGCGCTTTCAAAATTGTGGGGAAAAAATAAAGAAGTAGTCAAATTACAAATAAAGGAATTATTATTGGCTAAGATACTACTTAAGCAGTCCAGATTTCCTGACTAATACAGAAATACCTCATCTTTAATACAACATTATTGAACACAAACTTTGTGTCCTAGTGTCAGTGATATATCTTTTTCAATAATCTGACTTGTCATCATCCTGAATTCTTCAAATCAGAGAATTCTAGTCATAGTGGCGTGTATCCTTCCTTGATCTTGTGTAGCTTGAGTTTATTTTTGTTAGCAGAGATTGGTTTCCCCTCACTGTAGCCCAGTTCAAGCCTGGAAATGGCGCATCAGCCTTTCTGCAAATCAAGTAAAGAAGCTGCTGGATTTTGGGGGTTTTGACCTCTCCGTTTGCCAGACATTTCCTGTAAAGAACATTGTCTAGCTTAGGCAGGTTAGGCATTAGCAAGGAAAAGTTGAGCTTATGCTTCTAGCCAAGAAGAGTCCAGGTGAGTCCTCAGAACTTGCAGAATAAAGTCAATTGAAGATCAGAGGCCTTTTATTAGCAATGGTTCTATGTTATTTAGGGATTTACATTCTATTGTGGTCTAAGTCTGGCATAAAGAAAGAAAGTTGGGGTTTTTTTTGAGAAAAACTGACCACATTTACCAGACTGGTGGGTGCATTTAGTCAAGATGCAGTATTTCCATTTGGAAAAGATGATAAAGTATGTTCAAGAAGAGTCTTGAACCTGTTCTCTGCCCTGATTCCCTTATTCTACTACTTGAAAGCCATTCAGTAGTAGCCTTGAGGCCTATGGGAACTTTGCCAGGAATTTCACTAAGCAAGATCTTTCTTAAAATGCATCTATTTGAAAGGATATGCTGAAAATTTTGGGAAACAGCAAAACACATCAATGGCACAAATCAGGTTCTAACACAGGACGGGCTACCTTAAAAAATGAATTTTATTTTACTTCTGATGTTGTAAATAGACCCACATGATTCAAAGGAGCTCTTTCAAAAGCAGGGACTCTTCAGGCATCTTACAGAGGTGTGCATGATGCAAGCATAGTGATTTTTAACCTATTTTTGGTGTGCATTTGTAAGTAATTAGTTCATGTGTGTGTATGCATCTCTCTCTCTGTCTCCCTCCCAGCACCGCTTTTCACACTCGCCACTTTCGGAAGATGTTTTTGATACAGTTGAGAGTGCCTGAAAAAGTCAGTGATACAGGCAGGCAAGTGTTTACAGAGACCTGCAAGTGATTCTAATTTATATGTGCCTTTTTCATGTGCATACAAATACTCCCTGCAAGAGATGAGAAGAAATCCTGCATAATCTTAGTTTCTTTTGCAACACTGAATTCCAGATGGATGGCTGTCTGCTAGAACTCAGCTATTACAACTGATCAAGGTATGGAAAAGAAAGAATGGAATTAAGGCAATCGTACTCATGAGAGAAAAAGCCAAACAAACAATGAAACAATTTAAATCCCATGCTTTCTGCAAATAGTGTGCTCTAAGGTTCAGGAAGTGGCAGACAAAGTCTGTTCTCAATTTCACTTCAAAATGGGATCTAAAACCAGATATACATGAAAACAAAAATCTTTTCTATTGTCACTGTTGAATTAACTCCGCGGCAATAATACTCATGTGTCGGAGGACAGGAAAAGAGCGGTTTATTAGGAAAACCTCGTCTTTTATGGATTGGTTCGCAAAGTAGGACCGTATTGGTCCAACAGTGGAAAACAAATATAATTAGAGACACTCCTCAGGCTGGATTGGTGCAAAGGAGAACAACAACCTTTGGAAATCCCGAGACAAACACCATGAGTTCTCATGTACCACAGGTTCAGACCCCAGGTGCAAAGCCTCGTTTACATACTTTCTCCAACTCCTTCACAACTTTCCCAGTCTGAGAATGCTGCTGATTTTTCTCTCTGACCAAACTGTCGACACCCACATTCTATGAATGGGAGCACATAGAAAATTACAGTAATAATATATTGATCTTTTATCCAAAAGTCATACTGAGCCTTGTGCGCCATAATGCTACAAATCCTCACATAATTTTTTTTTGAGCATAGAGTATTTATTATCCCCTGCTTCCCTTTTCCTTTCCAAAGCAGTATTTTAGCTACAAAACCATCTACATTTTCAAAGTCTGTATTATGCTTTTGTTATTAATATTATAAATTAAGTTTGAGGGGTATATTATGTGCAATTTTGGGCTAAGAATCATATGGAAATATAGTTATAAATCATAGATTTGACTGAATTTAAAGGCTGGTATTTAAGTAAATAAAGGTACTTCACATTTTGCATCTTACTTTACAGTGTTATTTAATCTGATATTTTTATCCGTGTGATTCCATTTAACACTAAAATGTTTCACATTTTGCTTCGCACAATAAATGTGTTTGCAGAGATGGATTTCCAGATACAGACATTGGAAGTTAATGTAAACCAAGAAATGTAATGTAAGCACAAACAGACAGGAGGGCAACAGAAAACTTCTTTTTAAGCTTTCAGGCATGCCCAGTGAAAACTACATAATTATATGGAGAAACAGGGTAAATTCTAGCTGAATGAACTAATGCAACTATTACATTTTTTTGTGATTCATCGAATTGCCAAATATGATTTTATGCTAAAAGCTGAGTTCATAGAAAATGAACTTGCTGAAGTTTTGGTTTTACAGGTAATGCTCAGATGACTTTTCTTTCTTGACATCTCACTGTGGAAAGTCTAAAGTCTAAAGATTTTGGTGCGTTTTAACCCCAGACAACAACTACACACCACTCAGATGCTGGCTCACTCTTTCCCCCACCAGAGTGGGATGGGGAGGATAATCAAAATAAGTAAACCCCATGCATGGAAATAAGTTTAAGAATTGTATTGTTATTATTATTAAGGAGACAAGAAAAAGAGGGAGATAGAGAAATAAAACCCAAAAGAAATAAGCAACAAATAATATAATTCCTCACCATCCACTGACTGATGCCCAGCTCATCCCTCAGTAATGATCAGTTCCTCACAGCCAATTTCCCCCAGTTTATACAGTGGGCATGATGTTCTTTGTTATGCAATATTACTTTGGCCAGTTTGGATCAGCTGTCCCAGCTGTTCTCCCTCCCAATGTCTTGTGCTCTTCATTGGCAGAGCATAAGACACTGAAAAGCCCTTGACTTAGGATCAGCACTACTCAGCAACAGCCAAAACACCAGTGTGCTATTGTGAGAATTGACAGACACAGACTGTGCTTATGCCAGCAGAGCAAGGCCAAATTATTACACAGTTTGCCAGTATTTAGAGGTCACTATGTTTGTACAAAATTTTTCACTCAGACTCCTTTGTCCCAGTCCCTTTTAGAAACACAATCTTCTGATTTTTCTTCTTATGCTAGTAATGTCCTTGTTATCTATTTCACCAGCAAGATCCTCGTTACATCTTCCCTTGTCAGAGCAGTCAGCATCAGAGGGTCAGAGAGGCAGACATGATGTCTTCACTTCTGTTCTTGCCTTGAGTTTATCTCTCCCATGACTTCCACTGTACCAGGGCCAGAAGGTTGGCAGCACTACCGGTTCAGTTGCTATAACTGTCTGATCTTCCACGTTAGTCCACAACATTAGTCTCATACTAAATCCAAGACATAGCATTGTACCAGATACTATGAAAAAAATTAACTTTATTCCAGGTGAAACCAGAATAATCTACTTTAATTTTTGATACTAAAATTTTTCAGTTACGCGACAACTTTTTTATTTCCATAGTGATTTTTTGGGAAGTAAATTGCTGTTTGTGCTTAGGCAATATCTGATTCTGTTAATGAGGTTAATTTCATTCAAAATAGGTGTTCACTTCTTTCTCTGAGAAAATGCTCTTCCAAACCCTCTAGAAAGAATGTATCCTATTGTGGATTAAAGTCTCAAAGGAGATGGGACATTAAACACGTTGTGTTGAAACTAGATGAAACTTAAAATTTGTGAGTCAGAAAGAAGAACCTAGATGAAACTGTAAGATTTATGGTTAGAGTGTGTGTGCTGGCTGGGCAAAAATATCTCTAGTCCTTGCTTTAAAGACTATAGGTATGAGGGGTGTTGTGTTGGATGGGGGCTGGGGTTGTTATTAAAAATATAATATATAGCACCAAGATGTGGGATCAGAATATGCATTTAACTACTTCTTGGGTAAATTGATACCACAGGATTATGAAGCTAAAGAGTAAAAAGTTTTTTTGTTTTATCCCTAGCAAAGCATCTTTAGAAGAAAGCACAAAAAATAACCCAAATCAGAGAGTATATTCTGGATTTTAAGACATTGTATTGGGAGATAAAAAGGAAATGTGAATTAACATTGCCTACTAAGTAGTTGCATAAAAGATGAAGAGGGTGAAATCATATCTTTTATGAGGTATTTTCTGAAAGAAAGCACTTAATGTAGTTTTCTTGAGTGAAGAAAATGTCTGGACACACAACTTACATCATAAGACTGCAGGTTGAGAATTGTTATTAAAACAAGGAAACAGGATTTATGAGGCACACCCCTGTCTTAAATTATATTTGTTGGTTAGTTTCTTCCTCCATCTTCCACTTTAGGTACTTTTTGTTTCATGTGGCTTTAGCAGACTCCTTACTCAATGTACAAGGCAAGGAGAATATATTCTGCAATTTTTTACATTCTTAGTGTACTGTACAAAAAGTCTGTCCTGCAATTGAGATGTTCATAGCTCTTCTGTGTTTTTTGCATAGGTACTTACGGTCCAGACCTTGAAAGATATAACAAAGAAACTTTGAATGAATTTCCATAGTGTTTTATACATTGCCTAATAACAATAAGAATTTTCAGAGGAGCTTAGGATAAAAATAAATATTTTTCAGGATCTAGACCATAATAATTAACAAAGTCTTAATCCTTAATTAATTTTAAAATTATTTTATTTAAATTAAGAGAAAAATAACTATTTAGTCTTATATTTTCAGATCAGTCATAAATATATTATGATCCTTTACTGGTAAAGTGTCATCTTGAAAATTCTACTTTATAACTAACACTACATTGTATACATGTGTGTGTATATATATATATGTGATTTTCTTAAATGTCAGATAAAGGTTTTATTTTGTCCCTCAAGATTTGTCAAATTTGCCCAAATATGATATTTCTTCACCCTTTTTGAAAGCCTTCAAGATTCTGGACACCCAGCTAATAACAGATGACATGATTTTTTATTCTCTCATAAATACTGTGCATTTCATGGAAGAAAAGTCAATTTAATGGTTTATCTCCTTTTCCTATTCCTTTTTACTCTGTATCTTATTCAATCTTGAAATTTTCAACTTCATCCTTCACTGATCTTTTATTTTGCAGTGTTCAAAATCTTTTTAGATATGTGGTTAGCATCTCTTAATACACATATCTATTTCAATTATCTCTTTCCTTTCTAATATCCCCTTTATCTGTTTTACTGTTTTCATCATTCTTCTCAGATTTCTAGTTCATTTTTTTCTGCATTTTTAATATCCTTTTTGTCTTTTTTGTCATTTTTAGCATTCTTTTCAATGTTTGCAATTCACAATTTTCTTTTGTCATTTGATAGCTCTTAAAGAAATATTTATCTAGTAATTCTAGAGTGTTACTTCACCGCCTCCTCCACCTTCTAAAACTCCCAATTTTAATATATACATGTTTAATATTTTCATTTTATATTATGTTTATTTCAACATATGTCTCTACTCCTAAAATCAGTCATAATCTAAATTGTATTATCTCTATAAAGCATCAGTGCTTATCTGAAAAAATAATAGTCTTTTTTATATTTTATAGCATTCAATTCATAATTCACCTCCATTTGTCATTTATATCTGTTCTTTCTGTGGCACATGTCATATAATTCTCCCCCATCATTCAGTCCATGTAACAATTCTGTCTTTAGCTCCTCAATGAACTAAAGTAAAACTTTTGAAATTCTTACTTCTTTGTGAGTTGGTTTTTTTGGTTGGTTTTTTTGGGGTTTTTTTATTATTATTTTTTTATTTTTTTTATTTACATAGCTTAAATCAGTCTTGTCTCACATCACAGCTGGCAATGTCACCTAAAATCTTCCTTCAAGTCCTTGTGCCCATTCATACCCTGAATTTTTATGCAGTTATGTTTATTTCTGGAGTCTGTATTTCTAATTATAAAACTAGTTTCTAGTTTCCAGTTGTCCCAACTAAAGTACCCCTGAATACTTGTATCTGGCCTGTATCTTTCCAAATCTGAAATACTTTCACATATGTAATTGTATAGATATGCTTATTCTTACTGAAACCTGTGTAAAATTATCATGCAGCTTCTCAGGATCAACAGCTAAATTCTTACATCTGTGGAAGGCTTTTCTGGTTGTGGTAGATGCAGGATGCCAGGTGCCCACCAAAACTGCTCTATCACTTCTGCTTTTTAACTGGACAGGGGAGGGGAGAAAATAAGATGGAATACATTGGTCAGATAAGAAGAGTGAGATATTCACCAATTACCATAATGGCAAAATACATTCAACTTGGCGGAAAATTAATTGAGTTTATTACCAATCAAATGAGGATGAGATAATGTGAGATGAAAACCAAATCTTAAAACACCTTTCCCCACCCCTCCCTTCTTCCCAGGCTTAACTTTACTCCTGAATTCTCTACCTCCTCCTGCGCAGCCATACTTGGGGGCAGGGAAGTGGGATCATGATCGGCTCACCGCATTGTCTCTGACACTCCTTCTTCCTCATGAGTTGGACTCCTCTTTCCCTTCTCCAGTGTCAGATTGTTCAGCCTTCAGAAAAGGAGGCTCAGGGTAGACTTTCTTGCTCTCTGTAACTACCTGAAAGGAGGCTGTGGCCAGGTGGGGAAGCAGCCTCTTCTCCCAAGTAACAAGTGACAGGATGAGAGGAAACAGTATCCTCTCAGTAGTTAAAAGGAATGTCCGGATAAAAATGGTCTACAAGGGATCATCAGTGAATAGAAGCACCCTTCTGCCCCTGCAGCTGCAGTACCTGGGTAGAATTTTATAGTTATATTGTCAACATGTCTCGGCTACTCAAGGGAAAATTCTCTTCCCTCGGGAGGTTTTATCCAAATTTAAGGCAATTAATTGTCTTCATAAATGTGCATGGAGAGTAAGTATCTTACCAACATGGCTCTGAATTCCACTTAGGGGGCAATTCCATAATTAACCATCAACAAGCACTTTCTTTGCCACTGAGGTTTTCTGCACTTCGTTCTCAAGAAGTGGCTATGAAACACAGAACGAGTAAAATTTTAAATCGCTAAGGTGGTTTCTTTGAGGAGTAGTTCATGTAGAGTCTTGGGTGGAGGCTTTTTCCTCCCAGGAAATATTTGTTGGAAATGCCTGCTGACAGACATATTTTTTGGGTTATAGTGTTGTTCTCAGTATGTCTAGATAATTTCACTTCAGACACTGTTCACGCCCAGCAAGCTCACCTCCATGAGGAAACAGCTAAATATATACATACAGCCTCCTTTATGTAACAGCTTCTAGTCTTTTGACAACTTTCCAAATGCATACCGTGAAACTGTGGAAAAGTCAAAGAACACCAGGAATGCTTTCAGCTGGTGGTAAACGTGTATTTTTTTTCCAGTCAAAGACTATATGAAAAGTAAGCATCTGCAACAACTGACTTTTTTTCTTCCTATTGAATCTCTGAAACTGCAGTATCAGACTTTCTGGTCTGTTTATATATTATTTTTTTAATTCTGCAGTTACAGATGTGTCAGTTATCACATAAGATACAAATAACATTACTTTTTCCGTATTTAAAGTCTATTATAGGTGTGGCTTCAGGTTTTGTTATTTGCAAGCAACCCTTAATTTATGTTCACATTGTACATTTTAATTTATGAAGCAGTCAGAGGAAAAAAACCCCAAATTATTCCAGGATGCATATTACAACTTGGACCATTTAAATCATCTGAGTCCAAGGCTAGTGACAGCTTGTTCCATCCAGAAGGTATGTAGCTCAAAAAGTCTTAACCTACAGGAAACTAAAGCTAGACGAAAGTAAAAGGTTCTAAGAGATTCTCTTTCCAATAGCTTAAATTCTGCTTCTAGCCAAAGACTAGTGAGTCATAGAACCAATGAATTAAATACAACAGCATTCTGATATCTGTAATAATGTTATAAATACTAGGAGATTGTTTTCAAGTCTCACTTTTCTTTTTATATGTAATATCCTTTCGAACAGAAAGAAAAACCCCACTGTTTATTAATCAAAAATATTCTAAGACAGCAAATTTTGTAAAAGGATACTCTATATGCAAACTAGGAGAACTCAAAACCACAAACCTAAAAGCAATACCAAATGGCATATCCAGATATTGCTAGATGAAAATACCCTTTTAAATCTTAACCAATGTTTTAGCTAATTAGTTCCATTAACACTGTCCTACTGCCTTCTGGCTTCTGAAGGACAAGAACAGAGTTCACACTTGGAATGAAATGCATTTTAATTAGAAAAAATGTTATATCAAGTCCCTTCTAGAAATTAAGCCTGTTTGATTAGAGTTAGCAAGCCCAAAGAAGACTTTATGTGCTTGCAAATCCTAACCCTTTTTTGGTGCAAATAGTTATTAAGAAATTTGTCACAGTCTAAGATCCTAAGGAGTTCTGATTGTTCCTTCAAAAGCCTTTAGAAGCAAATACACTCAATGACTCAAGATGTCATCCTTTCCAAAGTTAAGCATTAAACAGTTCAGGAACAGACTAATCATATGTTTATTAACCTCTGCTCTGAAATCATCAAGTCCAGATAGCTTTGTTGACTTAAAAGAAGGGCTAGGTTTATTAACCCATTTTATAAACAAGTATTAAGTGCTGCTTTGTGATGAAACCCCTTGGAAGGCAGAATAAATTGATTTAATTGGAAATATATCAGTATTTTTTGAATTCTGTTCTATCTACAGTAAGTCTAAGTGAGGACAAAGAAAAAGCATCAGTGGTTCCTGCCTACATACATATGCAATTAACTAATTTTTTTTAAGTGTTGCAAAACAACAAAAACTTTATTAGAGTATGGAATACTTGGTAGATATGGTTTCAAAAATTAGTTAAATTCATCCCTGTGTTCTAAAAATATCATTACATGGCTTAGATTATTCAAAGCCATGGATTCTCATAGAATGAATCATAGAATTGCATGCGTTGGAAGGGACCTTAAAGATTATGTAGATCCAATGTCCCTGTCGTGGGCAGGAACAGCATCTTGCTCAAAGGCCCCTGGCCTTGAACTCTTCCAGAGATGGGGAATCTACAACCTCTCTGAGAAACCTGTTGCATGGCCTCACCACCCTCACAGTAAAGAGTTTCTTCCTAATATCTGATCTAAACCTACTCTCTTTCGGTTTGAACCATGCTCTCTTGTCCTATCACTACATGCCTTTGTAAAAAGTTTCTCTCCATCGTTCTTGTAGGTTACATTTATGCACTGGAAGGCTGCAATTAGGTGATGCCAAAACCTTCTTTTCTCCAGACTGAACAATCTCATCTCTCTTATCCTTTCATCACAGGAGAGGTGTTTCATACCTCCAACCATCTTCATGGCTCTACTTTGGACTTGCTCTAACAGGTCCATGTCTGTCTTGTGTCAGGGACCCCAGAGCTGTATGCAGAACTCATAGTGGAGTTGTAATACTCTTTTGTATTCAAGTCTAAGTTAACTTCTAACCAACCATGTTCCACTATGGATAAAAGACACCACAGGTATGGACTCAACAGTTTTTTTTTTTTTTTGTGTCTGTGTATGTAAATAACATCTCAAAAAATCTAATTAAAATACAACAAAACAGTAACCATTTGTTCACTTAAAGAAACACTAGGACTCCGAGTACAAATTAATATAGAAAACATTCATTGATATACCATAACTTGTTGTATAGAAATTTTTCTAGTATCTGCCACTTCCTTTGATGCTATTCTCATTTACAATGTCCTTCTAATGTCACTGTTCTGTAAGGGGTAACACAGCAAGCCTTCAGTATCCCAAGGCCCTGACTGGGATGGATATGATGTTCATCTTGGTCTAATTTTTGTTTCCTTGCCCTGGACTTCTGCCTTCTGGCTGCTCTACTGAGTGTGAGCATGGTTCTGCAGCCTCCCCAGGCTCTTGTTTGTTGGACAGTGATTCCCTGGGTTTGTCAGACCCTTCCCATGGTGGCACTGATATGGCTCAGGCAGGAGAGGCAACAGGCACCTGGCCCTGAGATAGGAGCTGAAATCAGCCCAGCCCAACTTTGGCCAAAGTGAGCCCTCAGCCTTAGGCACTGAAGTCTATAACTGGCTTTTGAATCATAAAGTATATATATTGATATCATAAAGAGATCTAGACAAGTCATAGAGGCACCAATTAAAAAAAAAAATAGAAATCTGGAGTTCCAGCATACACCAATGTCTTTTTGAATACCAAATAGTCCTCCTTTTCCCTTTGCTGCTTATGCTACCGAGCCATCTGAAACATGAACAATATATGACTCAACATATCAAAAAAACCAAAAAAAGTTATCCGGAAAAGACCAAAGACTGCCAAAGAAATCAACCCATAAATAAACCCAGTTTATATTTTCTGACTTGTTTAACCTAATATCTCACCTCCTGGATCTTCAATTTCATTAGGAACTGAACTGTATATTCAAAAATAAAGACACTCTGTGGAAAGCTTACCTATTCACCCAAACCTTCCTCTACTGCCAGTGGAGACAGATAAGTTATATCTGTACTGTTAAGTGAGACAGTACCAGGAGGCAAAGTCATCATTAGACTGCTGATCGTCCGTACTGCTTATGCTCCCTGGCATATTTGAGCCATTCCCATTTTCTTTCCGAGACATTGCCTGGGCATCATTTAGGTGTTAACATATGCTAGGGATCATTTGGCATAGATGGTATGGATAATAATGCTCTTTCTCCACCTTACAAGGTCTTCCAACATTAGCCTAGTTGGCTTTATATCTTGAAATACCCTTTACACGATTCCACCCCACTCCCCAGGGCTCACCACAAAATCTTTCAGTTTGTTACTGTGCAAACATTCTCATAATGAACTGTAACATATCTCAGCAATTTCTTGACTTTGAAATAAACCTCCTCCTTCATACAGAGATACACACATACACACACAGAATTAGAATTAGATTTACTTATTTTGGCTGTAGAGATGCCATATGGGCCCTGAAGAAGCCTTGGGCCAGATATTGTACCGTGTGAATTCAGTGAGCCTGTGCCAGCTGGCCTCAGGTTCAGACAATGGTCTCTGCTTAACTTTATTTAGCAATATGCCATAATGCTCTGTTGTGGTTTACCCCCAGCTGACAGCTAAGCACTAAAATACTACTTACTCACTCCATCCAGAAATGGATAGGTAAAAGTGAGAAAGCAAATGGCTTGTGATAAGAGGAGTTCAATAATTGAGATAACAGTAATTATCATAACAATAATAATGTAATGAAAAGGGAGGCAAAAAAAAAATAAAGGAGAGGGAACTAAAACCCAATAAAAACAGATGATAACAAATGAGAAACTGTTGCTCACCACCAATCAAGCAATGCCTAGCCAGCCCCCAACCAGTTTTCTCCCTAGATTAAGTGCTGAGCCTGACATCATATGGTATGGAGTATAACTTTGGTCCATTGAGGTCAATTGTTCCATCTCTGGATCCTCCCAACGTTTTTGTGCACCCTCAGCCTACTTATTGGCAGGGCATCATGAGTAGCAGAAAAGGCCTTGACTGTGCAAACACTGTTCAACGTTATCAAAAACTTCTCTGTGCTATCAGTACAAATCCAGAATGTCACTCTATACTCCTGTTCTGGTTCCTCCCAGATCAGCAGGAGAGGGCAGGGCAAAGACACTGTGCTATTCAACACCATCTTAGTCGTTGGGGTGGGGGAAGGTGACTCTTTTTTGGTTGGGAGAAGAAAGGCATGGAGCAACCCTGGTGGATGGAGCGCTTGAGATATGCTGCCACCACTGGCTGCAGTTGTGCAATATCAATTCTAGGGTGAGTATTTTGCATGTAAATCACCCACTCTTTGTACACTTATCTTATTCGTATTGTTACTTTTACTGTTCATTTTCTTATCTCTTTGCTGTTTCCAGTAAATGTTCTTTTCTCAACCAGTGATTTGCACCTTTTGTGCCTCCAATTCTCAGCTCTTCAGAGCAGGAAATGGAGGGGAAGTTGGGGAGTGATTGAGCAAGGTCTGGTTTGAGAGAGTCTCAGTAGGAGCACTGAACTGGTGAATACTATTCTTAAAACACAACTAGTCACTACTATAAAGAAAATTATTTACCTCTGATGAAGCTAGCATATTCCACACCCCTTAATCTATGCCATTTGTATCATGCTTGGGTTCCACACTATCCAATACATCCTCATTAACCACCATCCTCTTTCTCATCCTTTGATATTGTACATCTATATGATTCCCTTAGTCAACAGAACACCCTCATGAATTATGTGTAAAATATCTATATATATCCACTGATTTCATTTAGTTGAGGAATTTGGTCTCCATCTGTTGTGGTGGTTACTCAGGGCAAGAGAGGTAGTGTGGTTGTGTGGAGTTATTTGTCTCCAAACCCAGCTCAGATTGAAAAACAAAGATGCATCAGTTATAAATAAGGAAATCGACCTGAAAGCTGTTTAACAATTTCAACAACTACATTTTTTTAAATATAACTTTCTTGATCAACCATTTACACCAAGCCTTCAAAATTCTAGCATTGTGTGTCTTGTCTGTCCTTTTACTTTGTGTTTTGTATTATAAAAATATTAATATTTATTTTTTAACATCAACAAGAGAAAATACATAAAACCTGCATTGGTACAATTGTTATGAATATTTTGATTAAATAAACAAATCATATAAAAGTGTAAGCTATGATTATAAGTAGAAAATTGTGAAGTATAAGGAATAGAAATATCACTAGCGCTGTGTTTGGAATATGTTAGTGTAGAAACCTCGCCAAGAAGTTACTGGACCTTTGTGTTTCAGTCAGGAAACTATGGAGACCATCATGCTTACAAAGTTATGCTGCTTGCAAACCTGCTACCCTTCCCATCTTGATTTTAATATCAAGGATTCCAATCAGTAGATCTTAGTAAAAATTTTTGGTTTAGGATAAGAATATTGACAAAGTTATTAACTATTGGAACCAATCAGTGTAGAGGTTAAATTTAAGAGCAGACATAGTATGCGTGATATGTAAAAGAACTTGTGTAATGATAAAGTCATCATTAGCAGAAAAAGTATATAAATGGGATGGGTTGTATTTATTGAGGGGTATCTATCTTGGAGGAGCTATTCCCTATCTTCCCAGCGCCCCCAGTGAAGAGATGTCTGCTTATTCATATCAAATTGGTGTTGGGTAAATTTCTTTTGTCCCATTCAGTGATACAATAATTTGAAGCCTTTCAATTTTGCTTTTTTGCAGCATTTGCTTTCATCTGCACGTATGGAACTGGAGAAAATGAAGAAAAACAAATTACTAACTTGCATTTCAGATACATATTTTTTGTTTCAACTCTAAGAGTGGTCAAGTGTGATGGAATACTCTTTACTGCTTTTCATATCTTTTTAAAATAGTCTACTTGAAAGAATATAAATGATCCAGAGAACTGAATTAATTAAGTAAATCTCAGCTTCGCCATTAATCATGCACTTTATTTTTATTCTGATTTTGGTTAATCAATGACTCCCTGGGTTTGTCAGACCCTTCCCATGGTGGCACTGATATGGCTCAGGTGGCATCATTTTAATCAAACACTTGATTAAATTCTTTAATAAATATTTTTCAAACTTCAATATTAATTGCACTGCAACTATTGGAGCAGGGAATGAGCCTATGGTCATTCAAGTGGTGTACACACGGGAAAATGTTATCTTTTACTCTTTTGAATATTCCCATACGTATTCAGCAAATATTTTGGAAAAGTCAGACATAGAATTCATTTTTATCTCACAACCAGCTTACTGGAAAGCCATTTGTTATAGTGTAAGATAGTTCTCTTTGTGATTTAAAATGATCACAGTAGCCTTAGTTCGATTCAGTGAGATGCCTTGTACATTCCAATGTGTCAATATCGTCTACATCTGATTATGTAAGACAACACAGGATGCTTTCCAAAAAGAGAACTACTAACTAGTTCATTGTACTGCCTGAATTTTTCAGTAATTTAATAGGTGCTCATAGTTTGATCATCATTGACTACAGTAAATTTTGTGTCTCCATGATCCTGAATTTTTCACATTACAATGTATTGAATGTTATGTAATTTAAATATTAGTGTATTACATTTACATCGAGCAGATAGTTTGAGAATAACATTTCACCACTGCTATAAGCTTATAAAAGTAATCCACTTTAGTTTAACACTGAGATACAGTCTAAGAATCATTCTGCAATCTATATTTATATCTGTGTACAAACATTTAATTTATAATATGGCTGGACCTCTGAAGACTCTGAAGAACAATATAAACAACTGAGAAAAAATTGATTTATTTATAAATTTCTAATAACTTTATAAATAACTATGAAGTTTTGATCTGTCTTTTACTTCAATGTCAGTGGTTTTGCATATCTTTCTGGGCTAATTTGTATTAGTTAATTAACAGATCTTTTAATTATTGATCCTATAAAGGAAATTGCTCTAGTTCCTTCATATTTAACCAGGTTTCAGGAGAGGAGTAGATGACTTAATTTCAGTTTAAAGAGAAGCAGGAACACAAAATAGACAGAGGAAAAATTGTGAAAAATCCCCTCACTTTTGTTTTGATCCCTAGGTAATACTTTCTCTTAGACAACAATTTAGCTTTTTTTTTTTTTTCCCCAATTGTGGAGGTCTTCCGTCTAACCATTTTCATCTCACTTACTAGGTGGCTTCCTGTGTTACTTTTGGTTGAGGTAAATTTTCTTCACAGTTGCAAGTATGTGGATAAGTTGAGAGTTTATGCTGGCAGCAGTGCAGTTAATGTAGAGATGTTTTAGTTACTGATGAGCAGTGCTTACACAGAGTAAAAACCTTTTCTGCTCCTCACCTCACACAACAAGGAAGTAGCTTCATGGTGCACAAGAATTTGGAAGGGAACACAACTAGAGCAGCTGACCCCAATTGACTGTAGGGATAATCTAGAGCGTAGGGCATCATGCTTAGCATGTTCAGGTTTATGGCATTTGTGTTTCCAAGTTAGTGTTATGTGATGGAGTCCTCCTTTCCTGGATATGGTTGAACACCTGTCTGCCCATGGAAAGTGGTAGAAATTCCTTATTTTGCTTTGCTTGTTTTCATGGCTTTTGCTTTACCTATTGAACTATCTTTATCTCAACCCACGAGTTTTCTCACTTGTACTGTTCATGTTCTCTCTTGCAACCCACTGTGGGCGAATGATCGAGTGAGTGGCTGTGTTGGGCCTAGTTGCCAACTGGGGTTAAATCACAACATTTTCTCATTCTACTCAGCCAGCCCACAATACAATTCAGAAATTAATTTCCTCTGACAATTAGGGATTTCCAGAATGAGGTATCATAGAATATATTTTTTCACAAGAGCTCGCAATCAAAAATAGGTCTTGTTTTGTCAATATTGTTACTAAAAAAAATAAAAATGTGAGATCAGCTATAAAAAAGAATGCTTTTATAAGGAATCTATGCTGATTTTTTGCCATTAACGTTTACATATCAGAGAATTGGAGATCAGTGTTTTTGCATTAATTCTGAGTTTCTCTTCCACGTACCACTTCAAGTATTTGCCATTACGTGCAGATGTGGTTGCAAATTCATATAGTGTAAGTATATTGTTTTCCTAATATTTGTTGCAAAAAGATAGAGTCTAGTTTAAAAAGTTTCCTGTTTTCATAACTCACTGAAACACCATAATTTCACTGTCAGCAAGAGCAATTCAGGATTACCATGTAGTGCTGATTTAGGGAAAATCATATTTCCACTGTGAATAAAGAAATGTTACACTTATGCTATCGTTATTATTATTCAAAATAAAATCAACATATCTTAAATCATATTTCAGAATATTTTTCTTGAATCTTATTTAAATAAATTTTCATGTTCTTTTGTCTCATATTTCAAAATCTGGTTTATAACTTGATTCCTTAAATGTGTTCCTGAATGGCATTTAAACGCCTGAGGAAAGTGGTGTTGGGAAACATAAGTGACTGTTTTACCCTTCAAACTTGTAGTTGATGAGGTGAATAGTGCTGAGAATCTGCAGAAGGTTGCAGCAGAATACTGGAAACCACTAGAAGGACTACATTTGATTAAAGTCTTAGAATGAAAAATATAACAAGGGTCTATAAGGTACAATAGAATCGGCTGTAGGAGTGTTTAGGTTGAGTTTAGGTTGAGTTTAGCTGGCTGGATTAGCCCCATCCAGCTGTTCTCTCACTTCCCTTCTTCCATAAAATAGGGAGAAATAATGGGATAGAAAACTCTTGGGTTGAGATAAAGACAAGGAGGTGCTTACCCCTCACTGTCATGAGCAAAACAGACTGAATTTGGAGAAAATGTATTCAATTTATTGTCAATTAAAATAGAGTTGAATATTGGCAAAGACAAAATTAAAACCTCTCCCTATTCCTGCTTTCTTCCAGGTCAAGTACTTAATTCCTGACTCTTCTACATCCCTCATCAAGTCACAGAAGGTATGGGAAATGGGAGGCTGTTGTCAGTCCATAACTGTTCCTTTCTGTTCTCATTCATTTTTTTCTGTGCTCCAACATGGGTCTTCCATGGGCTGCAGTTTCTTCAAGGCATATCCACCTACTTCATCATGGGGTCCTCCATGTGATCTGCTCCACTGTAGTGTCCTCCACAAACTGCAAGGGAATCTTTGATCTAGTGTCTGGAACACTCCCTCACCTTCCATCTTCTCTGGCCGTACTGTTCACCGACACGCCTATCTCACAGGATTTCCCTCATTCCTCACTGACTGGGTAGCATTTTGACCTTTCCTAAAAGATATTTTCATAAAGGCACCACCAGCTTGGCTGATGGGCTCAGCTGTGTCCTGTGATGGGTCCTTTGGAACCAGCTACGCCCAGCACAGGACAGTCCTGGCCACCTCTTAAAGATGTCTCCAGCCTCCCTGCTACCAACACCTGGATATGAACACCCAGTACAATATGAATATAAGTCAGAAATTTCTTGCTTTCATACTATCTAGAAGAAAAGTTGTAGCAAAGAAATACTTTGTATGATGGATTTCTGTAGATAAGTGTCCTAGTTTAGGGCAAATTTAGAGGGTAACTTCTGAAGTGGTCTCCTCTAAAATGCAGATTTCAGTGGCCCCTCCCCCAACCAGTTCATAAGGAAAATCTTCTTTGAGAGAAGTGGAAAAACTGTTTATTTAACAAGCAAAGTACTCAAAATCATGAAAAAATGAATAATATTAAACAATAAAACCTCTCGTTGTTCTGAAGAGATGGCAAATTCAGAGTCCTTGTCGTGGGGCATAGCTTGGCTCACTCAGTCTGTTACCAGTCCCTTCTGTGCTGGGACTTGCCATGTCCCGGGCTCCAGTGGGCCGCAGGTGTGAGCTCCCGGTGCTCTGCTGGGTTTTCAGTCCAGAGCAGATTTGAACAGTTCCAGGAAAAAGAAAAGCCATCGTCTGGAGAATTTCTCTGCCTCAGCTAGCTGAAAACTAACTAAAAGCAAAGGAGAGCTCTGTCCCGCTGCAGACAATTCAGTCTAGGAGAAGGATGTGGGGCAGCAAGTGCAGCTTCTGATAACAAACTCTGCAAGAAGGAAGAATAAGTCAGTATAACCCCAAGTTTTGTGGGAACATAATTTGCATTATATGACAGAATATGGCAGTCAGCTCCTTCTCACATCATGTTTTAAGTAACGTGTTCCTTTTGCTTATTGAGAAGTGGAATACATATATATTTGGAGGTGATTCTTTGTTTCCTAAAGAACTGATTCTTGTCACAAAGTCCAATAAAATCAGTATCATTCTGGAGAAAATAATTTCTTTCCCTTGCTCTATTTGTGTCTCACTAGTATTAAAGAGTGCACAGATGAAACTGTTGTGAGATGTAGTTAGTAACATTGGACCTGATTTGGTGCACTAAGTGGGTCAATTGCTGTTTTACATCCCTTTGCTCCTTCTTTTCCCTTTAGTAAGCTTCCTGTGCTTTCAGCATATTCCTATATGCTAAATGTTATTGTTTCACATGTCTCCAAGTAAATAGAATAGCCTAGAAATCATAAGAATTCAATTTTGCTGGTAAAATGATAATTTAGCAAATATTCTAAAATGGTAACTTGTCCAAATTACTTGATAAAATATTTTACCTTGAGTTTAAATTAACCCAATAGAGCTCCAGAAACTAATGTAAGTGTAAAGTAAAGAAGGGATACAAAACTTTTTCCATTTTTTTCCCGATTAGCTTGGAGGATTTAATAGAAATGTGTTTTACAAGGCTTTGTTACCCTATTAGTGGGTTTTGTCTATCCATGATGACTGAAGGGTATCACAGGGGTCAGTGATAACGCTGATGTTTTCACTTCTGCATTTTGTGACCATGTCTGTACAAATTCCTGCAGACAAATTGGCTCTGCCTCCTCTTGCTTTGGACTGTCTGAATAAAATCCAGTTTTATAAATCTGGTCTTACTTCCATAAAGCGGTATTAGCATCTCTTAGCCCTCTAAGAATCAAGACCTATTTTGTAGACATAAATCTCATTGTTAGTACCCAGAATGCCCTGGAAATTCCTTTGGACAAATGATATCTAACGAAGATGAAGACCATTGTATCCATCATTATCATGTCAAGACAGCTCTGGCAGAGAGAAAAAGGGGTTGGTGGCTCTGAGAACTAGCATGGCTGGACAGCTGTTGTAGGAGACAAAGATGCAGAAAGGAAGAGGAAAGGGCAGGAAGCTGACAATATTCCATGAACCTTGATATTTGACCAAAGAGGTTAAGCCTGTCTTAACTGAATAGACAGCTGCTTCTTGGAGTTCACTGAAACCTTTTGAGTTTTTTTTAAAGCATACCATTTATCTCTAAAAACTCTCCTAAATTACCGAACCACAATATCTGAAGTAAAGGAGCCTTATGTGAGATTTATCCAAAGATTTCTCAGGTAGAAACCTGAAAATAATAATACTTAATAAAAAGCGATATTTTAGTGTTAGAAAAGAAGTACAAGAATGGAACATACTCAAAAAACACATTTTGTAAAGGAAATGTAATTGATATCTATTGACTATAAATCAATTTACATTATCTCATTTCATTAAGGGTCGTAAGACATACTAGTTTTGATTATGCTAAACTAAAATCCGACACCACCTGTAATTTATAGCTTCATTATCTTCTTGGAAACTAGGTACAAAATATGTTGTGTTTTCTCCCTCAAGTTCATATTGAAACAATTAAAAATAGTGACAAATAATCCATGCCTTAATATTTTGTTTAGCTAATGGGTCACCTCCAGTAAATTGTTCATTGTTGTAGTCAGGACAGCTTAATCACCTAACTGTGATGTATTTATTTTGCTTTGGGAACATTTTATTTGGTCCTTTCAATGAGATGGACAAGAATGAAGAGTCTAGGCCTATTGGCAACCACTGAAAAATTTGACAGCTGTGACACCAGTGCTTTAGCTTAGTTCTCTATGAATCACAGTGCGACTCAAAAAAAAGATCATCCTATCCACTAGGTCGGGAACTAGAAAAATTAAAAAAAAAATCCTCTGCTCTTAAGACTGCATTTATGTATTAATTTCTTTCTACAAGAATCATTTCTACAGCTTGAAAGTCACTGTATGAGTGATCCGATGATAGATAGATAGATAGATAGATAGATAGATAGATAGATAGATAGATAGATAGATAGATAGATAGATAGATAGATAGATAGATAATAGCTCCATCCATTTCTTTGACAGTACTGGATTTGTAATCCTTTGTCTCTCAAATTTTCATTAAGAATCCCTGCCGTATAGGAATCCAATGACATGATTCCTCGCAACAAGTACTTAAAAAATCTTGTATAACCTACTGTGCCTAATGAGGAAGAGTCAACATATTTTTGTAGGGTTTAGCAATCTCAGAATGACTTCAATTCTGCCCACATTAAAAGATAATTTTTAAGTTCCTAAGACAGAGGGTTTAGATCAGCATTCATGTCACACAGACACAGTTTCCTAAGACATGTCTATGCTCTTAAGTAATTTTGCAGCCTTTATTTAGTCAGACCTCATACAGGTGTCTGTCATGGAAAAGACAGTGCAGTTTTAACAGTCTAGTAAAAAGATATATTCAAGTTTCTATTTTTTGTATCTTCATCTTCCAAGGGCAGTTCTGGTTTTGTTTTAATGAGTTATTGAAAGATGGCAATTTCTATCACTTGTCAGCACCTAACTGATATTCATAATGCAAACAATTCTTTTCCTGTCAAGAGGAAAAGAGAAACAAGTCACCTTTGATTCTATGAAAAAAATGAAACTTGTCACTCAACACTGGGAAAAAATTAGGCACTCCTATCTTCAACATGTAGTAATCTATGTTTATTTATTTACTTACTAAAGAAGACTGAAAGTATATTTCTTATCTAATGAAATAAACATTATTTTGATTCAAGATCTTTTTACCACAATAAAAAATAAATGTTTTAAATGGAAAGAACTTATTTTAAACTTTGGTCAGAAACATATTTTTCATTTCTGTATATTTCTTTTGGGGTGAGTGGAGTTTTGTTCTTGTCTCTAGCTAGGCTTTCAGAATTAATAAAAGAGTGATCATGATCAAACACTGAAATGTATTATAATCTTTCTACAATCACTACTGTAAATATTTTACTTGCACTGTGAAGAACTGAATAGCTACCCAAATATGCAGAACATAGAGATATCAAAGTGAGATAAAACGAGCTTAATTATTTTCTGATATCTACAGAAATCTGATTAAAATAAATGTGAATAGAGGTACTCTTTTTTTGATCAAGTATCAGACAAAGCAGAATTTGACTACATTAAGGTAAGTAACTTTTTGACTTTTGAAAAATATTTTAAAATCAGTAACATTCTAATTAAATATCCCATTTACCAGTATAAATCAAGAGTTTAGTAAATTTATTTCTAGTACTTTTTAAGTGGCAATAAACAGTCTGTTTTTAGGGTCAATGATCTGAGCAGAAGACTGAGATGAGACAAGAATGATATTTAGAGGTCTGTGAGTGATTTTCAAGTTGAACTCAGTAAAAAACTTCATCTACATGAGTCTAAATTTCCAAACCTGTAAAAGAAGATTAATGATATCACAAGAATTTTTTGCTTCTGGTCCTTCTGTAAACTGGAAGAAAATTCCCATGTAAACTGTTATGTTTACTGACAGGGAAGGCAGTATACTTGAATATTTATCTGCTGTTCATGGAAATTTTTCTTGAATCAGGTTTTTTAAGAGGTAATATTGGCTGCTAACTCTTATGCTGCCATGGTTTGCCCCTGTCCCTCCAATACTAACAGAGTGATACAACTAAGCATCTGCTTTCATTATGTGAGTTTGTTTATGTATGTTGTTAGAAAGTAGAAACTTGAATACATCTTTTTACTTGACTGTTAAAATTGCATGGTCTTCTTCATGGCAGGTGTTTGAAGGTTATCTAAACTAATAAAGTCAGGAGAGTATAAGTCATGTCAAACTAATATAATGATGTAAACAATTTTAATAACTTTGAAATTCAACAGAGAAAAAATGAAACAAGATAGATGACTGTTATATTACATGGATTTTTCATGTTTTCTCTGTATGAAACTGAACTCCATGTACTGCTGGTGGATATTTTCCCCCATTTTTCACATTGTTCGTGAGTTTCATTTTTATATACTTATGCCATGTGTTTACCAATGCATCCTCCCATACTTTTTCAGCAAGATGCATGCATAAAAGGATAAAGTCATTCATCAATTTAGCTAATATCCATTAAGCTATTCTGTTAAAAATACTTAAAAACAATAAAAAATATACAATTCAGCAATCCTACTCTGAAAAAAAATATCCCCAATCTTTACTTCAGATCTGTAGGCAGAAGTTTGTATCACATACTCAGCCTTGTCTGCAAAATCATTCTGCTTGAATTTTGAACAAAAACTTTACATATGTCCATTGCCTAATCCCATGGTGATTCACCCCGAACCCATATGATCTGGAATTTCTGCTAATGCTCTGGATGATAACAAGTATAATCTAGACATTATATTCATTACGTAAGCTTCTGAGCTAATCTTGTCCAGATTGAACTATCCTTTTTGGAGCAGAAGAAAAAGATATTTAACAGTGACATGTACAACTGCAAAAAGTGAACAGCAGTAATTGACTACCAGACTCGTGGTTGGGAAGAGATGTCTGCAAAGCAATTTTATAGAAAACAGTCAGGCTTCTAATGGCTCACAAGCTGAGTCAACAGTCCTGTGGAAAAAGAAAGCACCATAGTGGGTTATATAAATGAGCATATAGAAGCCGCAGGACAGGAGGGGCATCTTTGATAAACATACTTCAAACAAGACCTCTCAGGAGTACTGTACTTAACCTGGACCAACTTTGTAGTGCAACTACACTACAATCCTTTGAATAGAAGACTTAGACTGCAGTCTTTTACAGGATAGAATAGCACATGTTTGACTTGCAGCTGTTGATTCAAGGGAAAGAAAAGAGAACCTTAATGCAGGGAATCTTCTGCTTGCTTTTCTCTTTCCCAAATCTGTCTTTATTTCACACTGATAAACAAATACGTAAGAAAATATAATACTTCCATAACATATCTGTAATATAAGATAAGTTTCCTAAAATGCTTTGAAAATACAGCTTCTTTGGTAATCAGAATCTATTCTTATTCTTTTCCTGTACTCAGATATTACCAGAAAAGAAATCCACAAAACCCCAACAAATTTCTGTTCAAATCTGCTCTCACTTTTCTCTGCCTCTAAGATTGCTTTCTTAGTACCTCTAGATCTACAGTCTAAATTCTATTTCTCCATAGCAAACCTTTCTACTTTACCCAATTAGGGATGGTTTACAGCAGAGAACGCACTGAATCATTCCAGTTCTTTCCAAAAAGATGAACAAATGTTAACAAGCCTGTCTCCCAGCTTGTTCTTGGAGGAATTACTTGATTGTAAAATACTGTGTTATTTTGCCACCAAATCCTAAAAATAATACTAGGAAGTACTAAAAGCTCAGGAGATAACTTTGTATTTTGTACATGTCAGTTGGTAAAAGCCAGAAGTGTGTTGTTGAGATGATGAATTGTGATGATGATTGCTTGTAGAGGAGATGGACTTACTCAAGGTTGTTAGAATTTCACATTAATAGATTAAAATAAAATAGGTGATTAGGAAGAACAAAACATAAACACCTGCAACTGTTCTTTGATATGTTATTTATTCATGTTCCTTAGAACTGAAGTATGGATTGATCTGAGAATTAACGCAAAAGAAATTGTAATTTTTAATATTTTAGTGATTGGCAACCGTTGTAACTCCTTATCCTATTTCAACTTTCATACAAGGATCATGGAAATCAGCCCCACCAGACATCTGAGTTGTAAGTGGTTGTTTCACACAGGTTTACAGTGCAAGGATAATCATGATAGATATAAGACCATGTCACTAAATATTGCTGTGACACAAGTGATTTATTCTATTTTATTGAGGACTCAGAGAACACCGAGACACTCTGTTTGTCTCTTGAACATATATTAAAAGCAAAAAGGTAGTTGGCAACTTCATCAGTCACTTCATTTTGAAATATCCTGGCCACATTCCTTCACTCTGTCCTCCTCAGCTGCACATCTCTAATCCTGAAACTCCTGGTGAGAAAACACTGTAGACAGAAAGGCCTGTGAATACAAGCCTGTGTGGCCAGGTCTATTCCAATGGACCAGGCACCTTGTATAGGAAAATTTGTGAGACTTCCCATTGGCCTCTCACAGATGTGTGTTGTACCTCTCATGTGACCATCTCCTCATCTTGACCTCCTTTTCCCATGGGGGAAGAAATTAACTTCACTGCCCCATCTGTATTGTAAACTCATTCACTTCACCTATCTTTGAGCTGTCTGTGGCTGAATTAACATATGTTCCTTTTTTCCTTCTGCTCTGTCATTGCACTTGCAGTGCCAAAAGATGGTATGTTGCTAACAACAGGAGTGGCAACCTTTTCCTGGATGCCCCTGATGATCACTACTATGCGTGTAATCCCATGCCAACAACTTTTTGCCAGTCCAATATTTTTGGAGTTCAAGTTATTGCTAGGTACTTAATAAAATGTATGTCTTTCTAGTCTTGTAAGTAGAATGCTGTAATGGAAGAGTTCTCTAATTGAGAGGGAAAGCTTGCTTTCAACGCATGCAATACAATTACTTTGTCTCTGTAGTCACGTGCATTATATAATATTCCCCTTGCCTCTACTATGATAGACTTCTCTTTTACTTACCACTTTGCATTAATAGAATGAATGCATATTTCATGCTAACCAATAGTTATCTTTATACACAGCATCACATCTAGAGCTTGCTGCCTCATGACTTGCTTAAACAAGAAGTAATTATTTTACAATATTGGGAAGAAAATTTCTTCCATGCAAATTCTGTAAATATATTTTTCAGCTACTGGCTTCCCTCAGTAAGTAATAGAAAACATCTAACAATGTCATCTGGGAAATTAATACATCTGGAAAAACTGTAGAGTGAACTGATATATGCTTCTAACATTAACATGCACGGATGATTTCTCTCCCAGTATAGAACCTTTGTATTGTTTCTGTTTCACTACTTGTTCCTATCATAAAGCACAGAAGAAGTCTCTCTTGGTTTGAAATTTGAATACATAGGGATAAAAATTATCTCATTTTTTTTGGAAAGTTGAGTAGTATTGCTTTCCTAACTTAGGGAAAAATATGTGCAATAATAATGAATTTATTTTATTGTCAACTAAATCAGATTTGATTTCCTATAGATAGCACAACTCCTTATTCAAGGCCAATAGTTGATTAACCTATTTTTATAATTTTACATCCAGACAGTCCTTTAAACCAAACACATTTCTAAAAGAAATTCCACCACTGTGGTCCCAATTCTCTAAATACTGAGACAAATTTTCCCATACTGCATAATGCATGCACAGACACACTTTCACGTTCAGTGTATATCACAGGAGAGAATATAGAGTGGAAAAATTAAATACCCTTAGGAAAAAAAACATGAGACATATAATTGATGGGTACTTATTTTTGCAAATCCTAGACTTGGAGCATAGAAAACAAATTGCAAAGGCATGCTTTATTTTTGGGGAAGGGGTGATCTTAAGATTGAACATAGCTTTTAAAACTGATGGTTGTGGGTAAAAATGTGTTTTCCTATGAGTTTTCAGATATTCACCTATAATTTTGCAAGTATTCTGTTGTGATTTTAAGCCTAGCTGGAGATGAAACACTACACAGCTTCTCCCTAACCCCTCCTCTCTTGCCCCCCTGCCCCTGTGGAATGGGGAGGAGAATCAAAGTAAAACTTGGATGTTGAGATAAGAGCAGTTTAATAATTGAAAATACAGTAAAATACAATTGTAATAGTTATTATTATTAATAATAATAGTAATGATAATAATAGTGGAAAGGGGGAAAAAATACATTGATGCACAATGCAACTGCTCAACATGCCCTGACAGATTTCAGATCTCCCTTCCTGTACCCAGATTGGTCCTCTCTTCTGAGTAAGTCTCCTCCAGTTTATATACTGGGCATGATGTTCTTTGTCTCTATGTTCTATCTCTGGTCAGTTTGAGTCACTTGTCCCAGCTGTGCTCCCACCCAGCTTCTTTTGCATACCTCCGTATTGGCAAAGCATGAGACAAGGAAAGGAATGGTCCTTGGCTTAGGAAAAACACAACTCAAAAAAACCCCAAAATATCACTGTGTTTTCAATACTGTTCTACTTCCAAATCCAAAACTGTAACAAGTACTAAGAAGAAATGAACTCTACCCTAGCTGAAACCAGGACATATTCTTAGTTTTCTATGTAATTATGTGTTATTCATCTTGTCTGGGTCAATGTTGTTAAACTACTTACACTGAGTCAACCTTAACCATTCCTTGATAGAGTGAGAGAAATTCAGTATTGATTAAAGTTGGGGCAATTCCAATGGCTTATCTTTATTTATGCCCACTTATACTTGAGATGAATTTGGTCAACTCACTTAAACATGGGTTGAATAAATTACTTCATCACATCAAGCAGTTGGAAATAAAAAGCATTTTGCTAATGTAAGTCTGGTTCTATGTACACTTGCAGTTATGTGTATGATTCAGTAAAGCTGGCTTTGTAGATAGACTGGCACAACAGCTATAAATCATTCAAAAGGAAACAAAATAAAAATGAAAAGCCAAGAAGCCAAAATTGTACTTTATCACATATCTTTAAAAGTTGTGTGTAGTCTTAGAAATATAAAGCTCTGATGAATGCATACCCTGGCATGATCCATATCAGCAATGTAACACTTCTCACTCGGTGAATATTTATGTTTTATTTTAATGGAATTCTCAGAGAATTTCCTAGCAGTTTCTCAGCCTCAATAGAAATTTACGTCTTCCTTCACATTAATTTGATTCTAAGCAGGAAAACAGTATCATCGATAGTAATTGTAAAACTTTAACATGAACAATGTTTTTTTTTTTTTCCCTTTCTTTTCCTTAAGCTGCTCAACTTAATAAAAAGTAAACCAAACAACAAGTAGAACAGTGCTGTCATATTACTTTTTCGTTTTTATTTTTCATAATACCTTGTTAAATGGTATGGTTAAAAAAAGAAAACTGAAGTGAATAAAAACAACCCACTATCACAGGTCTCACACAGATGTGGAGAAGTTGCAGGCTTTTACTGTTTCTATGTCATCATCTGAAAGCACTGTATTAATAAAGAGACCAGCACTATGGTATCTCTAAGCCTTTTAGAAGAATCATTTAGGACTTGGTCAGGCTTGATGTAAAACAGAGATCATCACAAGTGATCTCGTTTTCCTCAGAGCCCTTTAAAGTCTATATTGAGTGAACAAGTCCAAATACACTATTGATGTATTTAATGTATAAAATGTGTTGATGTATTTAATGTCTGTTTATTTCGCTTTTCTCTGTTAAGAAAAAAAAATGAAGGCTGAATAGATCTTTCTGTTTCACCTTTCAATGACTAGTAAAATGGTTTTAATGCCTAATCATCATGAAAAATTGCCTATATTTCTGTCACTAACATTACACACATACATTAATCCAGAAACAAAACTTATGCCTACTATTGTGCATCTCCCGGTAACCGCTCAATTGACTCATACACTGAGGTACAGTATAGGTCTCATTAGAATCTCTCCAGAGTCAATTCTCCAAGGTCTTTAAGTGTAACTTCTTGAAAGGAACAAAAGTACTTCATTGTCATCAAAATCACAATGAAATAAATAGTATTAATTAGTTTATTTTACAAAGTTACTTGTTTACAGTTTTCTGTTTTGGGGATCCTTATATGCTTTGTAATTATTTGCAGAGCAAATTTCAATTTGTAATTGAGATGTGTCAGTGAAATATTGACTAATATTATCAAGCTAATGCATTTTCCCCTAAATCTCTGCTAGTACTCACTCAAAGTGCATCTTTTATCCTTCACTAGCCCTTACAGTAAGATCATCATCTATCTCCAATATTTTCTGTGTCTTATTCATCATTTTACCTCTGAACAACTTTTCCTGTTAACTGATAATCCCGCTTCCAGTGTTTTGGAAACACAATCACAGATTCACAAAGGACTTTGGAGAAAAAAGAAAAAGTAATACTCTCATTTGGGAGCTCTGATAAAAAGGGTCAACAAGACTAGTGTTCCTGTAGTATTTATCTCAGAAACTGCAGGATCAGAGAAACCTGGAGACCTCAGTAATCTGAGAAGTGTTCTACCAGTAGATAGGGCAGAGACAGTTGAAGAAAGTAGGACTTTGCAAATTTCTTGCTTAGAGAATATAGAAGCACATGTGAAAAAAAAAAAAAGAAAAAAAAAAGAATAAAGACGTCAGAGAAACTCAAAACCCAAAGTAAGTTGCTTGAGTTGATCCCAATATAGAGTTTATTCAGACCTAGGAAGTTCTATCGCATTAGGAACTTGGCACACATTTTGAAAAGGCAGTTAAAAGCTGATGCCATCCAAAGCTTTGAGGATTGCAAGTAGATTTCTTCAGTTAGTAATTTAAGTCTTCAATGTATTTAGCTCCCCTTTTTTCAACTGGAATTGCCATTCAATAATCCCAAATACAAAAACTATCCATGCAGGCAGAAACACTTCAGTGCATGCCCAGTGAATCAGGCATCATTATCAAACATCTGCACATGCAAGATATTTAATGAATATTTAATGGACTTATATGTCAATCCTATGCTTCCCAACAACATCAAGTTTTCTAATTCTGTATGGTGTAGTGCACATGCTCACACTTTTGCTTGAAACTTCTTCAGGTTCATAAGCCATTCTCCTGCAAGAATCCTGAGTATGATTTTTAAAATATCCAAGCACGTTCAGATGATCAAATCTTACACTCTTCACAGCTTCTTTTATGGTACTCGACTTGAATGTCATGAAAATATGAAGCCTGGAAGAATGGAAATTTTGTGGTCCTTGATATACGGCTAAAAGAAATTCACATTTTCAGTTGATTACTGCACAGAAAAGCTTAATTCTGTGGTAGAAAAATAAAGTATATGAGAAAGGAGAGTAGATGAGGGAAAGAAACCAGAACAGATGGTTAATATGGGAGAGGTAGAAAGAGAATCAGATAGGAAAAGAAATAATTTTACTTCAGATGGAAAAACAAGCCCAAATGTTTATATAAAGCCCCAAAAATACCACTTTTCAGACGATGGATTTAAGTATTTTCTTCAGTCGTTCCAAAACAGATACTTTTTTCAAGTACTAAAGGACATTCGTAAAAGTTATTTCAGCTTCTGAAGCAGTCTTCTTTAGATTATCATGAATAAAGAAAATATTTCTAGTAATCAAGGCCTGATTAAAAGCAGATTTAAATTGGATTAAAATGAAGTATATGTCAAATTATAACTCACTATAATTTGATCTCTTAAATACAAGAGAAGGGATAAAAAAGTAAGCCTCTTCCAGACATTTTCACTGTATTTGTCTATACAAACAAGAAGAACTTTTTATAAAACTGTCACAAGTGCAACCTATTCCTCTTAAAAATAGCATGTCAAATGGAAAAATATTTTAAATATAGTAATTTTTTTTTCATAAAAGAGTGCCTGAGAGAGAATACCAAGAAAAGATTTAATTACTGAGTATTCATAAATATCAAGAATATTTGAGTGGGGAGGGAGGAAATTTCTTCCTAATTTCTAACAAATACTCTTTCTTTCTCATTTATTTCAGAAATAGTTCCAATGAGGGGGAAAGACATTCCATAAGGAAACCAATCTTGTCTTCTTCACCTTTTCTAAGATTAAGAAGGCTTAAGCTTATTTGTAGATTTGCAACTGCCAGATAACATTGAGCAAACTATTTGCCATTTTCTGCTTCAGATTTTTCCCTCAGTAAAATGGAGGAAATCACAATGACCTTCTGGTACTTTATGCAGAATATTTACTCTTACAATAGCTGCTTCTCCTTTGTAATCAAATGTCAGGTGGATTCTCTTTTATCAAGAAGTGTTGCTGACTAACTTTTGATTGAGAAGGGCAATATGACTTTAGTGCCAGGCAGAAAATATTTGCTTCTGACTCAAGCAAACCAGGCATTATACTTTAAATGACACCTTAATAAAAGATCTGAATTCCAGATCTGCCATAGTACTGTGTGGTTATGTGCTGGGACAGTGCTTGATATCGTTTCACCTATAGTTTTCAAAAACCTGACCAATTAAACTAGAAATCTGAATGTTTGGAAATATTGTCCCTTTTCATGAATGGCCATTCTGCTGGGATTTCTTCCACAGAGAATTGTAAAAGCAGTACTTGAACACTCAAACATCTAGCCAAAATTTATTAAAGGACGCAATCCCAGTGCATCATCAATTCTCTTTTTGTGATTTTGTTTGCAGTAGCTTTACAAATCTTGAAAGCAGCTGCTAAAGAGAAGTGTTTATGAAGAGAAGAGTCAGGGACCAGTAAGTCAGACAACATCCATCATGTCCATGGTGAGAATGCCGGTCTAAGACCACACTCTGACCCAAGGAATCCAGGAAGCCAAGTCAGTGATGCAGCATCAGGGGTACTGGGTACAGGGCTGGGCGCACAAGGACACAGAGCAAAGGCCTGAGCTTAAATGAAGCACTCAAGCAAGAGGACAGAGACCCCAGATGCACCTCCCACAATGCTTTCTCGCTTATATGTTTGCCTATAACATAAAACATGTACATGTCTTTATTTTCAGAGCACAGTGACCTCAGGTAATGTAAATATTTAAGAACACTTAAGCAAACTGAATATACTGTGTTACCACAGGTAAGCTGTTGAACTATGGGGTAGGTGAGCAGTTGTGAAGTGGATTAAAAAGGGATGGAAGAGTTGTGCCTAGAGGAAGCAGATGATCATTGGCACTATTTCTAGTTCAAGACCAGTAACTAGTGGTGTATTTCATGGTTCAATATTGACTCAGGGGTCAATACACAATGCAGAAATTTCTGTCTGAACACCAGAAATTTTTTTTTTTTTTTTACTATGACTGGCATATGTTGCACAGTGAGGTTACAGAGTAGATGGTTTAAGTAAGATTTCCACTTAATGTAGTGCAGAAAGGCTCCTTGCAGGTTGCTGATAAGAATGAACTGCGAGTGAACATGGTTCTTTCCCTACTGTTAGGCCCCAAAATGTCACTTGATGAGACACTTAAAAGGACTTATAACTGTTCATGCACTTTGAGGTAGACATATGGCAGAAATACCAACAAGATATTCTCAAAGGATCAAAACAACAAAAAACTACTGGAAACCAGAAAATCAGAGAACTGTGACAAAAAGTTTAGAGCGGTATTCAATTAGCATGAAACATTTCNATATGGCAGAAATACCAACAAGATATTCTCAAAGGATCAAAACAACAAAAAACTACTGGAAACTTCAGAAAATCAGAGAACTGTGACAAAAAGTTTAGAGCGGTATTCAATTAGCATGAAACATTTATCAAAGCATTAACTTAACCCATTCAACTCAGCAAACTCTAAGCCTGCTTGATTTTAAGTGTCACTCAAAAATTCCAAGAAAAGGGAATTAGAAGAATAGGAAAGACAAAAAAAGAAAATATATAAAGACATAGAGAGAAAGTATATAGAAAAGAACAAACATTGCTACCACTACTGGTTCTAGTGCTGTTCAGCTGGTAGATTACAAGTGCAGGTAAAGTCAATACATGTGGTTGTTGCATGTTTCACTTTAAATACCCCTTGGCCTTCCCTGAGGTGAAACTTCCAGTCATTTGGCCACTCAAGGGTTGGGTTAGAGGCTCCAGGGGCAGGTGTTGGGCATCAGCTCTGCTGTGCCAGGGTTTGGCAGCCACTGCCATGCTGGGATACTGGCTGTGAGGGGTAGGATGTACAGGGCAGTGCATCTCTTCACCAGGGTGTTTGCGTCGAGAGACAGAAACACACATAATCACTGATGCGATTATACATGTGGTGCTTTTATTCTTGGGCCCAGAGAGCTAGGGGTTTATCAACCCAAATCAAGCTCTAGCTCTACCTGGCAGAAAGACCACCTTATATTCCCCACAATTACATAAATAAAAGTTTTATCATTAAACTACATTGTTTCATTGTTATACATTGATTTTCACCCAACTGTGGTTCTCCCAAACATTATTCTTGTTATGGTTATAATCATATACAATCACTTCATAAATCATGGTTAGAATGGTTACACAGCTGCAGCTAACAATCACCCCACTTATCATGCCTACTCAGGTGGCCTTCACCTGACCTACCAAACCTGAAATCACAAGACCTACTGTGAGGCCTACCCCCTTTTCTCCCCCCAAGTATTCCGTGATTAGAAGATTTTTAACCCTATACTGTCAAGGGCAAAGCCCAGCCTTCCCCTTACTCCACACACATGTGTCTGGAATGTTTTGAGCCAACAACCCCTCCTGTGTCACACACCTAAAAATATTCCCTTACATATTCATTTTCAGTGAAGGTGAACTGAAGCTAGTATTGTGTATAGGTGAATTGGAATTAAGACCGTGCATGCTGTCACACCTTGATACTGCAGGGGAAGAATTTAGCAAGCAAAAAGTCATTCGCCGAGACATCAGTTTAAAAATGTCCCTTTAGTAGACATTTTCTGTAAATAGTGAAGCAAGCAAATATTCATGAACTTTACATTGATTCTTACATCAGATTTTTTTTTTTCTCATCTCATATGGTACATACACACTTAAGTAAAGACTGAATTGTGTTTTCCTTATCCTGGGTGTTGATAACATTTGCTGATGGTTGGCCCAGTCTCAATCACACTATCTTGGTTTTCAATAAAGTATTCAGAGAGTGTAATTACTATTAAGATTTACTAAGAATGAGTTATTATAAGGCTGATAGTATCTAGTATGTACAAGTACTTCCCCTGAAATGAATGTCAAGTACAATGGTGACATATTTCTTAACATAGAAAGCAGTAAGCTAGTTATTAAAGCATAACAATTTTCATCTAAGTGAGCTGAGGCATGTAACTGAGCAAAAGCTGCTAGCCTATAATATAAAAAAAAATAGTGATTGTTTTACTTCATGAAACAGGTTGCTCTCTTGACATGGTATAACTTTCTGCTTCATTCTGCTTCTTCTGCTTCTTACTATCCTTCCAACTTCAACCCTCCCTTTAAAAATAATACTTACAGACTGGAGATCAATGACATGATAGGCTCTGGTAAAACAAAGAACTTGACACACATATCTCCTATGTTCTTACCTATGGGAGGATATAATTCTTACCTTCTACTTTCCAAGGAGAATAGTCATATGACTCTTATTTATACAAGCAAATAGATTCATTGTAAGCCATTTTTTTCAGTCATATAGATCAGTTTAGGGTTAGAGGACATCATATCTCCGAACATTACAGAGTCCAAGAATAGTCATGAAAATTAATAAAATCCCATGAATGTCTTTTCAAGTGTCAACAACCTCAACATCTGAATGCATTTCATCCTTTGTTAAAAAAGATTCAGCTCAAAAACATCTCAGTGGAATACAATTAGCTGATGGAAAATATTTAAATGGCAACACAGAACATCTTGCAATAACACATATGATTTACCTACAGCTTTTTCTTTTCACTTAAGCAGCTTGAATTTGGACTTTCCTTGTGAGTTGGATCCTTACAATGTCCAGACAAGTTTTATCAGGTAAACTGGGAAAAACGTATTTGCTTGCATGTCACCTTCTTTCAAGAAATGGCAAGGAATTTAATTTCACCATGATGTCAGCTTTTCTTAGCTCTGTCTGATCAATGTCCAAGGCTATGACAAGTGCCTTCTCCAAGTTCAAAAATAAATACAGAAATAAAATAGAACCTTTTATCTGAAACCTTCAGAGCTTGAAGGAGTTGTTAGAAAGAGAAATAGTAATTTTCTGTTTTCTTTTTCAATTTCTCCAAAAGATATATAAAGAGACCATCACAATGACCAGATTTTAATTGTGTCATGGGTCTGAGTTTACCTATTTGGTTAAATTTATGAACACGCTTCAATTTTTCTTTATGCACAGTCACTTGACATAGTCATATTTTTAATTCCAAAACTGAGGATAATGTATATTTTGCACTGAGAAGCTTTGGCATGCCAGAATGTGTTGTCATGATCATGTGTAGCTGAGGTTGACATTAGAACTATAAGAGTAATAAGATTACACTATTCTAACATTGTCATGTTTTTCTTTCACAAAGAAATCTTGACTGGGTGGATCTGGAAGACATTTGAATTTGACTGTTTTATATGCATTTTATACATTATTAATATGATGACTATGCAAGAGATTGATATACCATCAAATGAGCTGCAAAACACCAGTGGTCTGTAAAGGGATGCTGAGCTTGGCTCATACATTGTACAAGTGATCACAGAAGCTGTATCAAATGTGATATGTTCAGAACATGCTGAATTGCCTGTATATGCTCTATAAAATGCACCCAGACTTTGTGTCTGTGAAATCCCTGTCTTCACCTTAAATGAACACATGCAGTTCCGAGTTAATTCTATGATAGAGACCAAGAGTTTCAGCATGAAACACTAAAGCAGGAAAGAATCACAAGTATTTTTTTCCACTGGCTATGGATAAAGGAATAGGGTTTTTTCCTAGTAGTACTACAGCAAAAAAAGTACTGCAGTCATTCAAACTGGGATGAGTTCAATCCCACCCCCCTCTCACTACAAAAATTTGCTATTTCAGCAGACAAGCAAAAGTTCTAAGGAAGGCATTCCACTCTGTCCTACTGTCTCTTCCAACTGTCTGAGTATTGGTTTCTAGAAGGACCTGCACTACTGCTGAATCTGACAAGCGCCAGGTGGCCACAATTCATTTGGGTGGTAAAATAAAAGGTGTGCAGCGGTTTTTAATTGTGCTGTTATCTTTTATGTCAGGATTGGAAATGCCTCTCTAGTCCAGTATATGAGCAAATCAGAAAATTAATAGGACACTTTGACTTCTCTTTAAATGTTGTGGAATCTCAGTCTTCATTGAGTAAACATTTCAAGATGTTGAAATAAGCATTCTTGTATTCTTGTGGCAAACAGCACAAAGCCAGGTTTCTCTTTTTCAGATTTTGTTTATTTATTTCATCAAAGTTTCTATCAAAGTCAAAACATAAAAAGGAAGGACTTACAACGCCAACCTGATAAATAAAAAATTGGAAAATTTTCTTACATTGGCATCAATTATGGCATGATTTGTGATCAATCTAACCAGTTAGGGAAAAAATAATAAATGCATAAAAACATTATATTATTACAACACAAGAGAAGAAAAATATGTTTTCTCCATCTCTTCTGCTAGATTTTTCTTTTATATGCCAGAACTTATACTTATTTGTTTTGCTACTTGTTTTTGATAATAACTTTTGTTTCATTAACACTTTTGTGTCAATAATACTTTTGTTTCAGTAAGGAAAAGAATAAAGATACCATGGTGACAAGAATCTTTATTGAACCCGAGATAGCAGATAGGAGCAAAAGGGCAAAATCATTTAGACTACAATAGTAGCATTAAAAACACTCAGTAGTTCTGCTCAAAATTTTATTAACCCCTTGACAATGCTGTTTAGACATGATTATAATTAGTTACTTAGCCACTATAATAAATCTTCTATACCTATCTTATGCTTGGGATCTGGAAAAAACACAGCAGAGACCCTTAAACTATCTTGCTATCTTCAGTAAAACTAAGCCTCTAATTGTGTTCTCTTTAAAAGTCATCAATCTAGATGGGCAAAAGATCTCCCTCCATTTGACATTCCATAATATATGTATGAAATGAAAATAGAAATAGAAATAAAAATAAAAAAATTAAAAAATAAATCCCCAAAGGTTTACAGTTTTGCCTGCCCAGACCCCAAATCTGCACTGACTGCACCAAAGAGGATTCATCAGGACCTTATATCCTTTTTTATCTTTATATCACAGCCAAGAATATAGAGTTGCTTTCAGTAAATACCTATGTTATGCTTTCTATTGATGTACGTTTGCATGCAAATTCAACATCATGTCATTTAATTATACGAACTATGGTAATAAGTGTGAAGACAAATATTTCACAGGCCTAATCAGGAATTATCCTTTTAAATCACTATTATCTGTTGAGAAATATGCACAGCAATCAACACCAGGCAAAGCCATCTAAAAAGTAATTAGAACTGTGCAGATTATAGCATGTCCATTTTCGATGCTGACATTATGTCAAAGATGTCCAGTTAGAAAATTTTATTGGGTTTTCTGCAGAGATTATTTGATTTTTTTTATGCTGGACAAAATATAATCTTCTTTCTGATACTTCATATTTTTTTATAAAAAGTTTGGGACAATTCCATACACAAATTTTGATGTGGACTTTTTTTCCACTATTAGTAGTAACAGTTCATAAAGAGAAAAATCACACTACTAACAGAAAGAAATAATAAACATATAAAACTGATTGACTACAATACTGTAATTTTTTATCATTGCTGCACAGTAAGCACTATTACATTTGTAAAAGTTTTTTTCTCAACTAGTCCAATATTTGTTTTCAGAATTATATAATGAATCAAATAGTATAAAATAAAAAATCAAATTTAAATATAACATTAAGCAGTAAAGAAGTAGATTTTCTGACTTAAAAAAGCAACAGAAGAGGAGGCAGAAATCATATGGAAGTTTAGAAATAACATATATTCCAAGTACTTTATGTATGGATCTTCTTACATAAAATAATTTGTTGTATGGGTTTGTTTACTTCCAGGATTTTCTATTACCCACTCTCTTACACACACACTTTTTCCTGCCCCTTCTGATCCAGCTGGGGATGAATGGTTGAAGTTCTCTGGGGACCTTCAGTTTCACGCTTTCAGCTGTCAAGAGAGCACAAATGAATTGAAGAATCCACATTAGGGATCCTTGTAATCCACATCATTTAGGGCTAGGCATTCTTTTTGCATTCACCAGTCCTCTTCCCACTTGGCCTGCTGTGAACTGAGTGTTGAATTACACTTTTTCATTTGAGATTTAGGTTTTTTTTTAAATCAGTTTTGTTTTTAGGGTTTGGCTTTTCTTTGTTTTATTTTATTTTTCCCAAAAAATAAGGATGAATGACACCTGGAAATCTTACCAAACTATGTTGCATAGGATTTACTATATACTGCATATTCTCAGCCATTCTTAAATGTGGTTTATATCTACCGCGCATTTGCAAGAATATGTTTCCCTAATATTTAAATGCAAATAAAGAGAAGAAAAAAAATTGCAAATAAATCCTCTAGGAGAAGAAATACTGAAAAAAGAAAACCAGAAATATTTCAGAAGACAAACAGTACACTAATAAAGAATTGCTGAGACAAAAAAACAGTGTATCAGTTAATTACTTCAATGATAAATGTATAAATAAGTGAACCTTTCAGCCAAAAGAAATTAATTTGAATTCTAGATAATATACTTAATTATAAGATATTTTCTCTTATATATTGATCCCAACTTAAAAAACTTGAAGGGAAATACACTGATTTGACTATACAAAAGTATTTTGTTGAAAGTCTTCTCAGACCTTGGTTGAAAATGACTGTTCATAAAATTCTGTGTTTCAATTCAGAAGAAAATTTTAGTTTCATTGAGAGCTATGCAAAGCAAAAATTTTGTAGAAATAATATGGAGCCAGGCAAACTAAGCAGAGATTTTTAAAGGAAACCACAAATATCAAGAAAATTTTTCTTTCAGTAGGTTATATTGCAGACATCTTAAATATTACAGTGTTCACTAATACAATATTTACATAATGGTGAAGATCTATACAATGCATGCCTTGACAGTAACTACATGGTTAGTGGGTTAATTATTTTGTGAAAAAAGGCAAACAAAATCAAGAAATTTAACAACAGGCAAAGAACATGTTAAAACTTGTTCTAATAATTGCTGATGTTCTGATTTAACAGGGTACTTTATGCATTAGAAACATAACATTTTATAGTGATAAAAGGAAGAATGCATAAAAATATTAACATATGAAGGGGAGTCCAATACTTATACATTTGCTTTCCTGATTGTATAGGTTGATCTATTTTTAAAACGTTTTCATTTCATGTGAGTGTACAGGAGACAGAAGTTCAAAACATGAAATTTGAGTTAGGTGTATTAAAAAGAAAAAAAATTCACAGAACTTGCTGTAAGACTGTTTCATGCAATGCAACCCTTTCTCTGTAAAATGTCACAAAAGAAAGCTTCAATATCATTACAATCTATTTATTTATTTATTCATTTCTAAATAAAAATTTGAGTGTTATGTTATAGAAGATTTGTGCAGTCTTGGGAGTTGACAACATTACTGGTGAAATTATTTTGATTTTGGTTCAGAAGGTATATTTTTCAAGACAGTTCCACGGAGAATTGCTTGGTTTGCATGAGAAAGACTAAAGCAAATAGTAAGTGAAATCTTTGAAAGTAGAGAAGGTAGAAGAGAAAGTCACCTAAAGCACTGGAAAACCAAGACTCTTCTAAAAATTAATCCTGTAGTCTGAAGTGTTCCAAATAAATTCTACTGGACTACTTAGGGGCTTAGAATCAGTTTCTAGCTTCACTGGATCAAAATAAAACCTTCATCACTGAGCCACAGGTAATCAAGTTGTTTCCTGCAAGTGTTACCAGTTCTCCTGAGACTAGATATACCCACTTATTCACATCCACAGGCACTGGCAACAAGTAAAGCTAACCCTTGTTCTATCTCTCTTAAAGAGATCTTATTTTCTGCAAAGCAGGAAAGAGAACAAGGATGAAAATGGATAAAAGCAGCAATGAAATTCCATCAAATAATTTCTGGACTCTCAGCAGGAAGATATCAAACACTACAGGATGTGTTTCTATATCAGATTAAACCACCTTGAATTTAGATGTTTTATTCTCAGATTATATCAAAATTAAACAGATTTCAAAAAGCTAATATGTATTTTATAAAACTGGTTTAAGCAACACAATTCTTAAAAAGTAGAAAAAAACAGCAGAGATAGATTATTCCATATATAGTTTAGAAAATGTTCTATAGTATTTCATTTGCAAGTTAGTATTTACTCTGTAATGTATATATAAATATTTCAAAATATCTGTCTTTCAATGGTTTGGATAGCAAGATAAGAACATAAATCAGGCAGACAGTGCCCAGCTAGAAATCCAGTTTTGGTTTATATTCTGCCATTACACAAAAATTGTTGCTGAGGAAGAAATATTGAAGTATTCTGGAATCTTTAGTGGTATTTCCCATAATATGTACTCTCAAGTACCACATGTATGAATTTTAAGGATGTCCACATCCTTGGGTTAGTGCTGTTTATTTCCATTGCTTAGCTCTTATGAGCTGTGATCTAATCAAGTCACATAGTTGAACTGTGCACAAGGAAAAAGAAATATATAAGGAAGTAAAAAAAAAAATAAATAAATGTGTATTTCTTCTTAATGTTTTAGACCATCTGTCTGATAATTTCATGGAAAAGTCCCTCATTTTCAGTCTGTGAGAAATAGAAAATTATCATTATGTCTTCACATCTCACAAACAATTTGTGACTTTATAGTCCTCAATTACATTTTTGTTTTGGTGAGACATAGTCTTAGTACTTTTCGAAAGTAAAAGTACTTGCAAAAGCACTTGCAAAATACAACAATATCAAAAACCAAAAAAGGATGAGTGGTATATTTTTTCCTTTTGCCATGTTGAATTTTCTCAGTACACTTTACTTATTCAGTTTTCCACTATTGTCTTTTTCCTTCTCACAGTTTTAATTCCTTTTTTCTATGTAAAATACAATTATGAGTCTATAGTTTTAGAGATCACTTCCTAAGTCCTCATTGAATAAGGTATTCCAGTCCTGGAAATTTTCCTGATTAACTATGAGGAATTTATATGACCTCTCCCCCTTTTTCAAATCAAGTAAAGTCTGAGGCAAATCTGAGCCGTGAGCCACACTGTTTTAGATGTATAATTTTTTTTACCCATTGTCATTTAACTTTGCTTTGTACTGATCTCTGATCTTGAGGCATTGCTGTGCCAAGCACCAACAAACACTATGTCATGTGATATGCATTTCATTTTCCAGATTTATCTTGGATCCCAAAAATCTGCATACAAATGATTTAAATGGTCCTGCTTTCAAAGACATTCTGGTACTTAGCTCCTTGGTTTTAATGTGAATATGTAACTCTGAAAAATCTTTGAAAACATTCACAATGTAGTTTTCAGTGCCTAATAAAAGCAAAGCATGAAATGGTTCCTTGAAAAACTACTGCACATGGAGACACCAGGAAAAATATGGAAATAGAGAGGGAAAATCAGGTGCACCCTGGGATAACGAAATTAAGATTTTATGCTGCAGGAAACTTTTGCTGTAACCAAAAATGTCATGGAATTTGCTTGACTAAGAGAACAAGAGAAAGAAGGGATCTATTTTTAAAAGGCACAGCACAAAGGAGTTGGATTTGCTAAAAAATTTCTATTGCAACGTTTCATACAATAATTTTGTGGTTCTTTTAAATTTTATTTTTTAAATTTTTTAAGAAACATGACATTTTGAGAAAACCTAGTTTCTGTTACTTTTCAACCGGTCACTTTACAGAAAGAATAAATCAATTCTACTACAGGAAAAATAGGGTTTTGTAACATTCACCAGACCCTTTAAGAAATTTAACTACAGGATATTTTTGACAGGACAACTAATAGCTGACATTATGGTATTGAATCAGGTGTTGCATGACAGGTTTGCTAAGTGTCATATCACACATCAGACACAGTCATTCCATTCAGTGACAGATGGAAAAGTAAGTAAAATACCATATGATATTGGGTGAGTTCAGAAAAAATAACAGCTATTGTAAACAATTTCTAAAATTCTGTGTCACATGTATTGTTTTAATGTTTCAAAGTTACTCTGATCCTTGCTTATATGTATTGTGTAGCAATGTTTGTTTCTGAAGAAAAAAGAAAAGCACTGTTTTTGAAGCTAACGCTTTCTTTGATTTAAGAATACTTTATTTTTGTAAAGAACAGATTGGATATTGTCAGGAGTGTACCGTTGTTCACAGCTTTGCTATTATTCATTCTCTGAACCTATTTTGACATGGTTTGCTATTTGATTATCTTGGTGGAAAAGTGCGTGTTTTGAAATTTGAGCTCATTTCAGCCGAGTTTTTTTCCAATACATTAAACAAAGTAAATTCAAAAGTGACAGTAAATTCAGCAAAAATTCAATATAAAACAGATCTTTCAGCCGTGTTTCCAAATGTTCAGTTGTGGTAACATCCAACTGAATGGTAGAGTGAAACAAAAATCTAGATCTTAAATCTCAGGAAAAAAAACATTTAAATTCCAACAAATCCGATTTGATTCTAAGAAAATAATTTAGAAATACTAGTTGCTCAAAATAAGCTTCTACTCTTTCAGTATGAATCTGGTAATATTGGAAGTACATCTCTACTAAAGTGAATCAAGACAGATCAGCATACATGGAGTTCTGTGCTTGCAGTTATAATGCAGCTTATAAGCTTGCTGCACCACACGAAAACAATTTCTCTTGATATGTGCTCATAAGATTATATTTAAGTGAAGAAATATCTACTGTTGCTGAGACACAAAATCCTCTGTGACACATAATGGTACAAATTTGGAACTATTCCATTTTATTCTGTGCTATTCCAGATCTCTATAGATGCAGAAATTGCCCTTACTGTATGGAATGCTTTGGTAGCAAATAAGAAAAATCTATTTTGTATAGCTAGTGTCAGTTAGGGAGGAGGAGAAAATTCCGCATATGGCAAGTGGGATGATAAATGGAAAGAACAACTGACATGGACTAAGAAATTTAGAATTGTATAGTTCAGAGAAGAAAGGACTGAGAGATAACAGAAATATTTAATGTTTTTTGTTTAAGGTATGTCTAGACAGAAAAAAGTTGTTTATTTTGAAACACCAGCACTTCTCAGGTGCCAATAATGATATTTAAGTTTACACACTTCTCCTACCGCTAATTGCAGAGATGATGAAATCTTGGCTCACTTCATACCCAGTCATGATTTGTTGTTTAATTTGGTGGTCAGCTGTGGGATGGGATGTGTCTGAGGATTGTCTCAGATTGCAGGCAAATAGTTACTAAAACCAGAAATACGTTACAGCTATAAACTGCACAAGTGGAAATAGACAGCTGAAGTTGAACCAAAACTCCAAAACTAAATTTAAGTAAAACAAGGTTAAAAGAACTCAGAAACAAGTACCTCCAGCAAAAAGAATCTGGGGGAGGAAAGTAGAGAACATAACCCAAAAGCAGAGAGAGAAGCAGGTGTGAAGTTAATTTGCATGAAAACAGTGAGAAGCATGGGGAAAGGTTTTAGAGATTTGTGAGAGGGGTTATTAAAGACAAATGGCAGGTCCCAGTAGTAAAAACTTTTTCTTATGACTGTAATGTATTCTGACACTCTAGACAGGGGAAGTGAGTTGAAGGTAACAAATTCAACACTGTTAGAATTACACACAATTTATAAGCTGTAGATTATGGAGATTAATTACAGCTAAAAGAATAGTGAAGAGCTATATTTTTCACTTTCAAATTTGATGAAAATAGTAATTCAGAATAGCAGATATATGAATATGCAGAGGAAAAAAGGGGAAGAACAATTAAGCAAAGAAGTGAGAAATAAAGGTGAGAAAGGTAATGTTTTCATTATTATTTATAATAAGTTTAGTTTTTTATGAAAAAAAATGTGTATGTGAGAAACTAGAAGTGAATAAAAGAGGAGGAAAACTCCATATGAATAGGCTACATTGAGGAGAGGGTTTTGAGTAGGTCAGAGGAGGGAAAGTAAAGCATATTCAGTAGTAAAACTTGCTTGAGGTTTGTGTCTCAATAACTGAATGAAACTCCAGACAGAAACATCTGGATAAAGAAGACAACACTTGTGTCAGCAAACAGAGCAAGAAGATATAAAAACTGTGGAAGTTTACCAGAATTTTGTGTTGGGTGACAGCCAGTATTTTCTGCGCCCATGGAAAATGACAACTACAGCCTATTACTCAGTGAGTTATCTAGCTAAGAGTTCAATGCATGAATCAAATCCTGACATACCTGACATAATACAGCAATAACACTTAATCAATTATTACATCATAAGCACTTCTGGCAATTAGGAATTGGGGCATGATGATAGTTATACTACAATAACCCAGTTTAACAAAATAACATAGTAGTGTAATGAAATTACACATAAAGTAGAATGGAGCAACAAAGACTGAGATAAGGCAAGAGATTTTTTTTTCCTAAATTTAGGTTTGGAACTACATTTGAATATTAATTCACAAGCAATGCAACTCTTCTTATAGCTCAAGCCATGTTTAGATTTTTTGCCTGCTCTCACATTCATCTATGTAGGCATTCAAATACACAATTAAAAATACACATAGCTGATGCACTGGGGTGAAAATTATAGAGATTCACAGCTGGGGCAAAAATCATAAGAAACTAGCAAGATTTACTTCCCCCATGCACAGTATTAGTACAGTCATGAAAAAACTTAATCAGAAAACAAAAAGGTCTTAGGTGCCCACAATACTTCACCTGTCTCTTCAAAAGAGACACAGGGAATCTACTTTTGTAACTAGACATCATTCTCAGATCATTAACTAATGATAGAGATTATTTTCTTTTTCTCACAATGACTGTATGAAACAGTGATGATGACAAGAAAGATAAAAGCAACCGTTACTAGTGAGAGGATTGAGACATGTTGTCATCTGGAGTTATAATAACTGTAGATTGTGGATATTTGTTTTTTTGTTATTTTTCATTTGAAGCAGGCTTTGGCATATAAATTAAATTATCAGCAGTGAAAAAGCCTCCAGTAAAAAAATGTTTTACAGTTTTTGACTTACGTTAGAATTTGTTGACTCAGTGAGTGACAGGAGTTTTAAGCATCTATCTTGTCTCTCTTTCTCTGTAATGCCATAATAAAGAAATTTTGTCATCCTGTTATAGCTTAAAAATACTAATTTTTATCAAAAGTCAAGATCGATTTTTGCTTTACATACCATTCCAGTTTGGGGTGGGTTTTTTTTGTTTTGTTTTTCAGAAATAAAGCTATGTATTAAAAATATTGCCATAATCAGGATAAGTGCAGCCCAGGTAGCTGGGTTTTGCGTTTTGTTTAGCTAGATGTACCATCAATGATTAAGTTAAATTCCAGATTCTCAGAAATGGGGTGTCTTCTTCATCCAGCAACTTTTCTTGAGTTCAAGTATGCTTCTGCTTAAAGCACCAATAATTTTTTCATTATGTTTTCAACAAACTGAGGAAATGAAATATTGCTATATGTCACCTACTAACTTTGAAATTGAACTAACTGAGAAATAATGAATTAGGGGAAAAAAACTGAGTTTCTTTGTTGGTGTGGGAAGCTCATTCTTTCCTTTCTTTCTCTGGACACAAAACTGACCATAACAAGAAAATTTTTGGATCTTTGAGAGTGAAAACATGTTGCAGGTGCTCACTCAAAAATAGAATATATGTATTCAAGACACCCTAATTAAAATCTTGACAAATCTAGAGGAGAAGCAGCTAGATTAAATTAGAATATTCACATTCACAGAGATAGATTATTAAAAAAGATATAATTGTAGTGTGTCTCTCTGTTCAAAAGGCCCACCTATCTATGGATCTGATACATTTTTTTAGCTATCATCTCCAGGATGCCAGGTACCTAGGAACTAGGACTTGTGGTATCTTTCAAAGTGTCAGCACTAAAGAGAGTGACTGCCAGAGAGTGCATAAGCAGCATCCATTTACAATTCATAGATGGATCACCACCCACACCACTCCCATTTTTCTGGGGGGTATCTTTTTTTTTTTTCTTTCAGACAAAACATGGAAAGAATAATATATGCTGTGAGAGATGCTAAATGTTATGGTATTTTTCTTCTTTTCTCCTCATTCCATTAAATTAGCATCTGCTAATATCTAAAATGAATTTAGAGATCCATCTGCTTAACAAATGTAGCATTTATATCCCTGCAACTGCCTTTCAGGCAGGGGAATACTTGTGCATAATAAAGTCAATTGGTTCCTTCATGTTTCTTGTCAACACCAAGGGAAACCAAGAGAGAGTAGGAGGAATTGAAAACAACTCAGAAATCAAAGCAAAAACTTCTTACCTGTATTGGACAGTCTGTCATTTTGCCCCCAGAATCAAAAATCAGCTTTCTTTGGTACAGCTGAACTCTGTCAGAAAGATTTCTTGTTATATCATTTACTGGCCTCAGCAAAGCTTACAAGTCACTGAGTTTCTGCATTATAAAACTTCTCTTTTCTTCAGCTTCGTGGATTGAAAATCCAAAAGAGATCTTCCTGTCCACAAAATCTGTAAACTAGATGACAGTACTTCCCACAGATGTTGATATTGAGATGATTTTACTATTGTTAGTGACAGAGGATGAACTTGGTCTTTCATGATTTATAATTTTTAAGTCCCTTCATCGAGTCAAAAATGAATCTGTGGCAAAGCTGGAAAATGCACATAGCTATATTAGCAGCACTCATAGTGTCAGCTGTGGAAATTCAGCTGTGCTCCCTTGGCATCCTGAACTTGCTCCAAGCAGACCTACAGAGCATTTTTGGCGTATAGTTCCAGATGTTAAGGCTTGTTCTGACTAAGAAGACATTGCAGAGTAAACAAGTAAGTAGGATATGTGCCTTAACAAAACAAAGGTTTCAATATCATCAGCTAACATAAAAGTTCCGTTTAAGAAAGGGCAAAAACATACATGCAAAATTGCCTCAGAACCTACACTTTGCAGATACATAGGGTTTATTATGCCTGACTAGCTTTAAACAGTAGGATTCATTCCATCAATAGCTTTGGACTAATAAAACATATGAAAGATATTGTTTCATTTAATTACACTTGATTTGCAGAATAATTCATAAATACTGGAAAGATAAAAATTATCCACCTCTTCCCACAAGATTTATTAATACATTTAGGTATTATCTTTCTTCTGATGATTAACGACAAACTCTTAAATACCTGTTAAAAACATCTGTGGGAAGAAAGGAGAAAAAGGACTTAAAATTTTGTATGAAAAAAAAGCTACTCTTTAAAATGTAGGTGCTTTTACAATCTTGGTAGTTGCTATCACTGACTGTTTCCACAAGCCTCCCAACTTTTCATCAGAAAGATGTGTTCCCAAGCAAACTAAACAATGTTTACATCATTCTTTCTCCGGTTGGGTTGAAGATTTTAAGAAGAGTCCAAATCAAGTAAAGTCAAATTCAGTTGATGTTGCTAATGAAGAACATAGAGCGAGAATCACCTAAAAACACAATTTTAGTGTGACTACCAGTTAGATGTTACATCTTTGTGTGTGCACACAGGAATAGAGTAAATACAGGGCTTTGCCCTGCACTGAAAGCCATTCTTCCTGGCAGAAGTCAATAGAAAGCTAAAAGAAAATACAGGACTGTCAAGATATGTGCCATAGAAGACAAACTGATTTGCCCAAATTTACACAGATCAAAAACCTCATTAGTTTCAATAATCAAACACTTTCAAATCTGTAATTTAGGAATGTAGTAGCATGTTATTAAACACATAGTTCTATAACATATGTAAAACATCTATTTCTCTAAATATGTGAAAAATGTTCATGTCATGTCAGCTGTTTGTCACTGGTTTCTCTCATCTGACTAGCTACAGGCAAGCAGCAGCACCATGTTTCATTTCCCAGACAGAGGATCAAGAAAGGGGATATCACTGTCATTTTTATTCCAGCTATGAGAAGACAGAATGTTGTGGAGTTTCTCCTGACTGACAGATGAGTGAAGAAGTCAACCGACTGAGTCCTATGGTTCAGGTTATTTCCTTCAGAGAATATCAGAATAAAATTGAAATATAAGTTCTTTCTATAGAGCTGTCATAAAATAATTCAAAAATCCTATATAACAGCTATCATTCTTTCTTAAAATTGGAAAGCCAAGCATCCTTCTTTGACACAGGCTGGTTCTCAGACTATCTGAAATTCCTATTTGTTCCTGTTGTAACTTTCTGCTTAATTCAAAAGTGTTTGTACTTGTTCTTCCTCTCAGAAGTTTCCCTCGTCTTGAAAGAACATCCTTCTGCTGTGTTAGTTTCACTTCCTATTGGACTTGGTTCTATATTAAGCTGAAAGGTAATAACAACAAAATGAAAGGTAAAAAATATCAAGAATATTGATTTATGATGTAAAAGCAAGTACTTGTGTTAGCTCATGAAAAGCAATATTTTTGTAAAATTAATTGCTTCTTTCTTCCCCCATCTCCACCCCTGAGGATTAAACTTACTGAAAGCTGAAGTTTTTTTAGGTTTAAAAAACTGTTTTCTTTCAGAAGGAAGGAAAGAAGAGTCAGGACTCCACAGCCAAAGAAAATAAACAAAGGGGAAATTATTACCTGCATCTGAGAAAGCAAAGAAACATTTGGTCTGAGTGTGCCTCATCAATTTTTGAATCAAACTTGATCGTGGGGGAAGAAGAACAGAAGTGGGGAAAGAAAAGAGTCCAGTTAACTGGGAGCACATAAATGCTGCTGAGGTTTTTTGTGGCTGTCTGATATTCATTAATGTAATGTGCCTTATGCCTAATCAGCCATAACACAGCTGTCCTGCAGCTACAAGGATGAGGTATATGCAGGATGTTCAAGAAGGCATTAATATCCTGGAATTGTTGTGATTAGCGTTTCTTTTCCTATTATTGGGGTGTAGCAAAAAGAAAAATACATTCCAAAATTAATATTTCAATTTCAAGGTATAATCTGGTATCTATTTCAATCAATTTCTTACACCAAATCAAGGAAAATATGAAAAATCTTTTGGAGCTAGTATTTTGTCAAAAGGACCTAGGTGGACAGCAGAGGTGAGGCTGGCTGCTCCTTCTATCTTGGCTGTCATGCTCAGGGTTGGGTGCAATCACTTGAACAGAGGTGGGGATGATACTTTCCTAAAAGCAATCAAAAATTCGCACTGGGAGAAAAATCTGGTGTGCCATGTAAGTATGATAAAGAAGATATTTCACTTTGAAATCCAGCTTGAGGTTGCTGCTGAAAAGATTAGCCTCTTTGTGCACAGCTATGTGTTCCCACCTCTTCTACGTGTGCTCTAGGACTCATGGACTAAACCAAAATGAGTGCCAGACAAGCACTAAAGTCAGTGCAAATGGGAAAAGAGGATGGTGCATCAGAATAGGAATAGAGCAGAAAAGAAAGACAGCCCTCCCTAGGGAGAACTGATGGCTAAATTAGATTAAGTATATTGAGAAAAAGCAGTCTGAGATGCAAAGGAAGGAGATAGCCTGTGGAGAAAAATGCTGGTTGAGGCATTTATGTGTTAAGTAGAAGTAAGAAAAAAAGCAACATATCAAAGTTAAGAGGAAGTGAGACCTATTTTTTATGAACAACTGGAAGATAGAATAGTGTTCTTGCAATCTGTGAAGCTGTTCAAAGCAGTCGGAACAAAAACCAGTGCAGTAGGGAAAGATTCCCACAGTAAAGCTACATATATGTAGAGATATTTTCCACCCATTGATTTTACTATCATGTACTCATTCTAATAAAAACTTATATTAAGAATTGAATGCCCTTTTACAGTTTTTGTAGCACTGACTAGAAGTGAAAACAGCCCTGTTCCTCAGATCTGATATATACTTGATCTTGATACGGTGCCTTAGTATGGTTGCATAAATATGCATGATCTAAGTTTAACAGTTCCTCAGAAGGTGGGCAAAGAATTTAACCATACAAAAGTCTCAAAGCAAAAGTTTTTAAAATAGCTAGTGGATTTGAATGTTCAGTGTGGCCAAACTGAACCTAACCTTCAGGAAAAAACAAAGAATCTACCTTTTGTAAAAAATATGTCCTTTGAAACTGGAAACCTCTGAAATCAAAACACCAAAGTTAAAATTATTTGGGAGCCAGTATTATTTTTACTAATTTCTTCTTAAAAGGTGGTCTGCTAAAAACTAGATCAGTATTATAAGGATTTAACTGATAATTCTCTACTTTGCTTTTCTCTAAACAACAAATTGTGGCTGATAATAACTCAAGACGAAACACAGTGAGAATGAAAATATTTTGCCCTTGTAATTTGTATTAAGTTCCTCCTATGATTGCTCCTAAGTACACTTAATAATCAACTAATGTATTTATTAGAAATAAATCATCCAGCTTGCATATCTGTATGAATGGAAGTCTGGATGTAAGTCTAACAACTGTGCATGCTCTATTTTTATTAGCTGATCTTCATATACATAATCAGCATATTCATATCTTAATCACATTTTTTTAGTTTTCTTCAACTTCTAACAGTAAGTATTTAATAATGAATACATTTGAAATTTGTATATAGACCACACATTTATTCTTAATGTTGCATAAGGGAATCTGCTGTTTATTTCTGTGCTACTTTCAAACGATCACATAAGGAACTCTTAGGAAGGTAATCAGGATGTCAAACTCCAGCCCACAAAGTTGCCTGTAGCTACCCCATGACAAAAGATAACCTTCTCTTCCTCGGGAAACATCACAGCAGATGCATTTATTTTGCCCTTCAGAAAGCTCTAGAAGAGCAGGAATTCCTGTTGCTACTCCAAAAATGGGAAAATTCTGTACTGTCTCAATATAGTTGCTCCAATTATAGATACCCCTTTGTCCTCTGCAATCTCTAGAAATTTACTTGATTTTCCACACAAAATAATGAAAGTGCTTGAACATTTTTTCATGTGATGTATATCAGTACATCTGATATACACGACATGAAAATAAAAATTTGTCCTTTAAAATAGAAGACTGACTTCTAACAGTAATTTACCCGAGTTTTTTGCTGCTTTAAGAAGTTCACAGAAAAATTGCAAAATTAGAATCTGTACCAAACTAAATAAATAACTTGAACATCTGGTGGATGATGAACAGTTTTGGCTGCCTAAAGAAAATAAAAAAAGTATTAAGTTATAGATCTTGTGTAATACAGTGTTTCAGCCTGGAGAAAATATATGAGAAAAGAGTCACAGCAGGCCTCCAAAGCTTTGAAGTTAACAGTTTACAATAGAACAAGAGCAAGGCAAAAACATGAAGTTATACAACTGTCATGATGATGATGTTAAAAAATATATTTAGCAGACAAATAATGAACAAGATACAAAAGACGTTGAGTCACATTAGCTCTGGATCCGACATCCAGAACAAATAATACTTTCAAATCCACTTCAAAATAATCTTCAAACTGTTTCTGAGATATTTTTTTTTCATCGTTGCTTACTGAGGCATTTAAAATCATTCAACATTTTATATGGTATATCACAGGGGACTGACAAACTTGAATCTGTTGTGTGTGCGATATGGTTTTGCAGGCGCCCAGACCCTGAAGAAGCATCCAGGTCCTCTGGGACTTTGACACTTTCTTTGGTTTCCTGCTCATACAGTCCAGGCTGCTGTTCTCTTTCTCTTCTACCAGGGTGCTGCTGGCCTATCCTAAGTTCTGTTTGCCAAGACCTCCAGAGCCTTTCCTGCAGAGCTTCTCCCCACATTTTGTACCCAGCCTGTATCTTTGTAAAGAGTTCTTCGTTCCCTGGTGAAGGAATTTGCATTTTACTCTACTGAATTTCACAAGGTTCCTGTTCCTCATTCATCCACTTGTCTAGGTCCCTCTACCTCAAGTAAACTAGGTCATCTCAGTTGGATGTCAGCTGCAAACTGGACTTAGAGTGCACAATGGATTCTAAAGTCGCTTCTTCCAAGTCATTAAAAGAGATTGACCAAGTCATATCTCAAAATAAGAACCCTGTGGTATTCCACTCATCAACCAGAAGGTTGAGTGAGCCCCATGAACCATGGAGGTTCATCATTACTTCTATTTTTTACCCATCTATTTATCTATCCATACAGACTGTGATATCTCAGTTTGGATACAAGAATTTTATGTCAGACCGAAAAAATATTGCCCTGTACACTATATCTATGGTTCTGTCCTCATTCACAAATCCAGTCTTCTGACCCTCAGGTCCAAAGACATTGGTTAGATGTGATTTACCTTTTGGTAAGTTATGCTGACTGTTCCCAAACACTACCTTCTCATTCATGTACTTATATTAGTTTTACATGGACATTAAGCAGCTTCAAAAAAGCAAGGAATCAAATCCCTGTTTTGATGGCAATTTACAAGTGAGATCATCGCTTTCATGAACATCAGATAATTTATAATCCCTGCAACTACTCTCAACAAAATCCACGTTTATAAGCAACAGCACCTTCCTTATGAGGAAAGGTAATTATTTCTTGCTGGAGAGAACAGATTTCTCATCAAAAGCAAATCAAGGAAGATTATGTAGAAAACAATGGCAAGTCAGAAAAGAAATTTTAAAGGTTTTTGAAATGTTTTATCTACATAATTGGTTTAAGTGATTGAATAAAAAGTCTTTAATATCCTAGCTGTGATGATCTATGGAAGTTTTCATGACAATTAGCATATCTCATTTCATACTCTTCCTTTCTTCAACCAAAATAAGAAATATCTTTCTTTCTTTAAAGAAATTATGATTTCATAGCACCTGGAGTAGACCTTTCTGTCATGAAAGACAAGAGAGCACTGATCCGTAAAGCTCAGATCCTGAATTGGCTAATTGGGCATTTACAATGTAAATCCGTGAAAGAAACCACTTTTAATGAAGTGAAATTTTCTGAGAAATCTGAAAGGCTTCCCATCCAGCTTATCCATGAACCAAAGATTTTTCAATAAAAAGGAAAGAGAGCCCCTCAGCCCCTGGAATAACCCTAGAGGCTGGAGAATTTATTTGATGTAGAGACTTGCATACAAAATCTCCCAGAAAAATTTTTTTACCAGAACTAACATTCTGTCAGATTTCCATTTAATTTAAATACTTAAGTAGCCAGTGGGACTGAGATTTGAATTTTGATCTCCTTGATTCTAAATTAGTATCTCACCTACTAGATTTTTTCTTTGTTTTTGTTCTTCCCATTCCACACCTGTAAAATAAGAAACTTTAGAGTTAAAGAAATGTAGGGCTGTGTTATGTTCCAAAAGCATTATAACACTGATAAATGAATCTCTTATTGTTTGGTGTCCAAGGTCTTCAGGGATATAAGCAGTTGAAATTATCATTGTTATTTATTTTCTTTTAAAATAAGATTGTTGATAAATAAATTTCAAAGTCTGTTTTCATGTATACTATAACAATTCTGAAAAAAAATTGCTAGTAAGATGCACTTCTTGGTGATTAATCTTCTTAAAATGCAAAGCCAAAATAACCAAACAGCATGAAAATATGAAACATTTTATAACTCTCAAGCAGTACTTCTCATTCATAGGGCATAGCAGATAAACAGAATCTTAAAAAAACTGAATTGTTGCCATAGTATACTAGTCTCAACTATTTCTAAAGAATGTTTCTTCTCCAAATAATCGTATTGTCTAGTGCCAGCACAATATCTACAGCTGCACCTGCTAGATGTTTCTTCTCTTCCTGAAAGCACATTAGATTTATATATGTAGCATCACCAAGACTGCAAATATTAATTAATCTTTACAGCTAGTGACTGAACGAGTCTGACTGGCACATACAACCCTGACAAACAGAAGCTTTCTGGTAAGTAGCTTCACAGGATCTGTTTGGCAAAAGCTTTTCAGGCATGCATAGCATTTGAATACTACTTCAGCAGAGACTGAAAGACATGTTTTTCACCAAAAATTGGGTATTTATGACACTGGGTAATCAAAACACACATTTTAAAGAGATGTATATTTTGCAATGTTTATAAATTTTTTTAGATGTAAATTTTTTGCTTATTTAATTATCAGCTGGGCACATAGAAAATATCAGTCTCCCAGAAAACAAAACATATTGATGGCTTTTGCGGGGAATGGGAGAGTTACTGTATTATATACATTTATCAAAGTCATGGATACTTCTATTACATTTCTCAGCTAGTTGAGACTGTCTATAGAGGCAAGAGAAACCATAAAGGAAAAGACAGATTCAAATCTAAGCTAGGCAACTAAATTGTGCCAAAATTTTAATATTCTAGGGGCACATTCATCCTGTATCTATGCTTGTGAACAAGATAAAAAAGAAAATACTTTTGAAGTAGTAGAGAACAAGTTCTTGTCTACCTAAGTTAGGGTTCTAAAATTAATTCCACCTTGAAAATATACCAGTGAGCAGCAGGAATGAAGTTCAGACATGATAAAAAGGCACTACGTCCATGTGCAAGGAAAAATTACAAAATCCAAAAGGTCCCAAAACTTTAAGAGCTTTACTTAGTTGGGGAAAATGACTTTATAATTAGAAACAGTTTGCGAGGGTGCTGTTGTTGACTTTCTATCTATGACAAAGCTGCAGCACAGTGGATAAAACAGTCTGGTACCCAGCCTGAGTCAGCAAGCGAGAAAAGCCTCTCCCAGTGCAAAGGATGTCTGGGGAGGCTGAAGAAATGTTCAAATACAGCTTGTTTCTAGGCACACCTAAACCATAGGTCAGCAGTTTCAGTGATATTTTCTGTAGCAGGCATCTCTTATACCGGAAGCAGAGCTATCCTCCAACTACCTCATTATTCTGCCCGGCGAAAGAATGATAACAAACATGGCAAAGACCAGCAGGTTTCAAACTTGAGCTCTTTAGGGCATGACAGCATTCTGATGCAGATAATGGAGATTTGCCAATTTTATTGTCATTTGGATCTTACTGCCCTGAAGAATAGATGCAAATATTAGGTCAATTTACACAATTTTATGGAGCAGAGCCCTTTGGCTATGCCTTGTATCACTGGATTCCCAAGCAGGCACAGAGTAGCTGGTGCACACTTATTCTAGAAAGGATTGTAGCTTAAGAAATTAACAGCTATATATTCAATGGGTCACTAAATGTAGATGTGCTTCAATTTTGAATTATTATTACAGTGTATGGTGTCATAAAATTATATGAAAAGTCATCTAAGTCTTTAAACCAAACAAAAAGAAACAGGAAAAAAATCAGTGTAATATAAGTTTGTTCAAATTTTCTCTTACCTACAGTCAAATTTCAAAATACCTGTAGAATTTATTTTCAATACTAATTTATGAACGCTCTGAAGATATTGGCTCTTATATAAACTACTGAAATAAGTGGCAAGTGCACTGCTGCTGGAGCACAAAACCTGGACTAGGAGCTATTTGTCGCCTCTGAGACTTGAATGAATTAATTCACTGTGGCCACCGACACTCTGGAAAGTTGTCCGTGTTATGTTTTCTTGTAACTCAGCATTAAAATCAGCAGGCACTGACTGCAGTAAGGTCTCTGTTAAGTTGCAAGCTCATTAAATCCTGCTCTAAATTACAATTAAACCTTCTGTGGTCCTAATCTCCCAAACTGTTGATTGCACTCACTAAATTATTAAGCTGCTGAAAGTAAAAAAAAAATGGAGAAACAAGTAACTCAGACATTAAGTGTACTTTGGACTCAAATAAAGGACTTATGCCACCTTGAAAACAAAAAAAAAAACAACAAAGAAACTGACTTTCACTAAGAATCCACCTTGGCTTCTCTTTAGATCATTAGTTAGTCTCAGAGTCAGGAATAGGCCTAAAATTGCTCCATGTCTTCCTTAAGCTTACCATCAGAGAGTACAGATGGGCTCAAAACTACAGTGGTCTTAGCTCAGTGTCCAAAGGGCACAGTAGTACCCATGCTCCCAATGCTCTTTTGTTAGCTTTTGCTATTCTCTCTCTATTCATCATTTCTCTTGTCTTGTTTAAGACTCTTTCCTGCTAACCCTTGTCAATACCTCTTTTTTGTATCCTCTGCCATTGATTGACCTTGATTCACCTATAAGAGGATGACATGATGAAAACATAACTGTTCACAAAGGGGAAAGAAGATTTGTAACAGGCACTCAGTCTTATAGATAGAGAAACTGTTCATTCCGAGAAAAGAATTCTCTTCATCCATTCTGAGAAAAGAAACATAAATAACAGTCTTTGAAAAAACAGTTAACAAACCTGCTGGCCTTTTTTGTGCCTCTCTATCCTCCATACCATATAACCTGTGCCTATGCATTTAAATAATGCACATTTCTTAAATCTCTGTATGAATCCCCCTCCTAACATTTATTCTTGTCAGAAAAAGCCCCAAACCAACTGGGTGGTAGGCTACAGCTACACTTGCTCAATTCCATAGAATAACATTAAATATGGTTAAGTTAAATGCATTCAGACTCTGTTTTGAGAACTAGCAAATTTCCTGCACAGCATTTTGTCTACAGTAAAAAACCTGTTTTATATGCAGGCAGATGGTTGCTCAGTTGTGAAGAATGTCATAGTTGGCTTAGCTGCGTGGGAACTACTGCTTTAGTAGTGCAGGCCAATCCAGGAGAGTGGGCACTTATCCCTGTGATGGTAATACCAGTGAACGTATGCATGAATGTATGAATGTAAGTGGTTGAATAACTGCATTGAAAAATCAGTGTCTTTGCTTTTGATGAGAATGTGAGTCAGCGACAGGAGACAGAAAATTTTCTTCTTCTTGCCTGCAGATGGTCAAGAAACCATAAAAATGTTAGTCAAGAATCAAGCCTGCATGATTTTAGGTAAGATGCACTACCAATCACAAGGTAGGCTTCTCCTGTGTATGTTTTGAAGGCTTTCAACTTTCCTGAATTATCATTACCTATATATTGGTCTTTACCATAATGATGTTGAAAATTTTAAGTTATTTCAAGCTACATGTTTTCCATGATATATAGAAAAGAAAATATAAATTATGCCTTTTATTTTATGAAGTATCCAAATACTTATCATGGATATCAGATATTTGCTTTTAAAATATTGTTTATTCCTTTAAAATGCTGTTTGAAGTGTGGCCTCAATCAAAACTGTAAAATTTGGTTATATTAAAAAATTGGAAAAATTATACAAGTTCTTTCAACCATAATGAAACTTACAGAAATGATTTTATACTAATTTGTTGAAAGACAGACTCATGGGCAAGCAGTGAAAAGTTCTTTTAATAGCTAAGTTGGAAGAAGCCATTGAACCAAAGGGATATGAAATGTAAAATCTGGCAAACCCTTGACTATAGCATTGCAAATTATGAAACTCTAATATGACACTAATCATGCTATCATTCTTTAAAATGTTCCCAAAATTAAATATAATAACTGGGAAGCCCACTTCAACATTTGTCAATAAGCTAATAAGCGTGTTAAAAGAAAATAATTACTTGGCTGTAGTCTTTGAAGAGCATCTATTTATTTGAAATCCTCTGAAATACAAGAGAAAAAAACTGAATAAATCTTCGCACAGGAATAAACTTTCCTTCTTGGTTTTCTTGATTAATTAATGATTAGTAGACTCTTATATATGAGGCCAAACAGCTGAATGCTTAGAAATCAAGAAAAGAAAATCATAAGCGTTATCTCTTTCCTCTGAACTTCCTAAATAAATACAGGTTTTCTTGTCATATTCATATGCTACATGAAACAGAAAGTTGTTATTAATTGAATTTCTATCTTTCGCAACCACTACACTCCAGCTGCTTGAGCAAACCTGGAGTTCTTGTTTGGGTTGTGGGGCTGGTGAGTCTAAGCCAGATGTTAGCTGTTTGTTCTTGGTTTAATTGTAAGAGAAAAGTACTCTGGAGAAAACTTCCTCCATTCATTGAAACCTTTAATTAGCAAGCACATTACAGCAGGACTGATCAGATAACTCCTCGTTCCATGAAGGGTTAGTAGATGTTTTAGTAGATGTCTTTCTGCTTCTGAATAAATATGACAATAACATGAGCTAAAATGTTAGTGCCAATTTCAATTTTAAATCCCACAGAATCAAAAAAATTGTCTTATTAAAAAAAAAAATTAAAAAAATCTAGAGGAATATTGAGACATTTTTCCAAAAAGAAAAAATGAATCAAACAATTTTTTTTGTTAACTGCTAAGACTGCATCCTAAGTTACTTTCTCTGGGCATCAGAGGATCCAAGATGGGAAGAGGAGGAGGAGTGAGAGAAACTGCCTCTGGTGAGTGTCTCATATGCACAAATTCCTGCTCAAGCTTGTTGCCAGAGCTCTCCTAACAACCTTTACCTTTGTGCATTCTTGGGATACCAATGGGAGGAACACATGCTCCATTCTTTCCCTGGGAGGCAATCAGTGTAGATTCTCTCTTTCTTATCTTCTCTCTCTGGAGAAATTTTGCATTTGTTGTCTTATCTCATTTTCGCCACAGGGTCACTTCAATATATTTCACATTATTTCACATAAACTTATTCTGTATGTCAGATTTACTATAAAAAAAAAGGTGCAATCAAATTTACAATGTATAGTTTTAAGGGTTAAAAAAAAGACAATTAAGATACAGCTCATGACTTCCTTATTTAAAGCAAGTGGAGTTTAATTAAACAAAAGGCATTACTTGTGCTGTTTTCAAGCCCAAAGACAATGTTGTTTTCTCAAAGAATTTCTGGGGTTATCTTGACAGACAGTGCCCTTCTCTGCTGAGTGGTTGCTTCAAAAGTTAACTTAATGAAGTAAAAACACGGGTTTTGTGAATTTTCCATATTTTTTTTGCCATGATTAATCTATGATTAATATTTTAAGATATCTATGTGTTTAATTATCATGAAAATAATCTCCCAACCAGAAACTGTTAAAAAACATATTAATGTTCAAGTAGTCTAAGTATTGTAAATGGCAATCATTGAGTAAGTAAATCACTTTGATTAGTAAATTATTACTAATTGTTAGTAAATTATTACTAATGTATCCAGTCTTCCCTGGGACAGTTAGTAATGCAGATGGATCTGGGTTTTGACTGAGTGCAAAAACAATAAAACCGATTGTTGTTCCAGCAGTAGTCAGAGGCAGATTTTTGGGAGTAATCTCAAATCACCTCTCTTGTGAGGAAATTTGAGCTCAAAATTCACTTGTATTCTTCTTCCCACCTTGCATAATTCACAGCATTATAGGATGACCTTTCATGAAGGCCCAGAAGGAGGAAAAACTGGGACAGAATGACAACTTCTGTAAATTAGCTGCAGAACTTCTGTTATTAGTATTTAATAAGACAGATGCAGACTTGAATTCATGTCACCTGAGACTCCAAGGCCTCACTCACCCTTATTTTGCTCTAATCAGCAAGGATTGATAAATGCTTTCAGCTTCCTTTAACATACCTGAAATGTGATCTTCAAATGATGCTCTATCTGTATCATTTAACTGCATAAGGAGTACACACACCAATTTTACCATCTCAGGCTCCTAAACCAAATGTGATTGATACAGAAGGAAACAGTTTTACAATTAATGATAACACCATAACGTATCTAAAACTTAGATTATCTGGCATACAAGAGACTTTTGTTGGACAGAATGTTTCAGGCAGGATGGATTGACTATTGTCTGCCTGTGGAGTTGTAAGTTTTGTGCCATTACAGTATATACTTACCGAACACCAGAATTTTATGTAATACAAGGCTGACACTAGAACAGCATTTTGAAAAAGCTCTGCAGAACTAGACTGACTCCTTTCTTCAGAATAAATTAAATGTTGATGTAGAAATTTAGGTAATTATTCTTAGGTGATGTGAGCTTTTTTCAAGATATAGCAAACAGAATATTGCTAAATTCTTCAGAGCCTGTAACAGGCAATTTGTTAGGTGTGCGTTATATTAATTTTCTTTGCTAAGATGTTTGAGGTATAAAATAGTGACAGATCATCTTTAGTCTGTGAGGGATTCAATTATAGCAATTATGTCTAGACCAGAAAAGAGAACCACCTACTGATCATACCCTATTCAGAAAAGGAAATCAGTGTAACAAACCTGTTAAAGGTGTGTCATGACATGGAGTGCAAGAGGAACTAAGTACCCCATTTCAAAATTAAAATTTATCTTTCCATCAGCAGTAAGCCCACATTTTCAATGAAATATCACTCTTTCTCCAATCATAGCCAGAGTCCTCTCCGGAAAATATTTCCAAGGTGTGACAGCAAAGAGACGGTGGAAATTTTACTTTCTTTACATACTTGCGCAGTCCTCTGGGAATGGAAGCAAGAAAAAATATCCCTCTAGAAATAGAAAATTTCATGCTCAAGAGGAAGAAAAAATTCTGTTCTTCTTTAAGAGGATGAAAACTATGGAAAATTATTCTGAATTTTTTTTCTATCATGTTAGAAACTGAAATCTACTGATAGAAGTTGTTTCAGGTCATGATGCCTAGACAATACGGAAGATAAAGTCTGGTCTTTTAATTGAAAAGAATAAGAAAGAGCTTCCGAACACTGATTTGTTTCATGCAGCTTGTTTCTTTTCCATTTATCTTACCTAAATATTTTTCATTCAGCATTTTTACTTTCCTATAGGGTGAAAAGTAGAGTGATCATGAGTCCTCCCTTAAACCAGAGTAGTAAGAAAAGCAGTAGTCTGTTAAAACTTTCAGCTCTATTAAATGATTGTCGTTCATACCACTGGGTGTAGGTGCTTTGTGGTTGTCAGAGTCAGTGGAAATGAAGAAAAATTTTCTATGAAAGTCAAGTAATGTAATCAAATATAGACCACTTTTTCTTCTGGAGACTGTAAGTTAACTAAAGCAGCTATTGTGTTGTGTCAAGAAACACAGCAGTTTCATATTTATGGGCTGAGTAAATAGTAGAGTGCACTTAGGGCTCTCAAATATAACAAATTGGGTCCTAATGTCCATATCCCTGTTTGTGATTGAAAACTCTATCCCATTTCTTTATTCCAACTATTTTAGCCTGACAGTGAAGGATGATAATCTACCAACTAGCAAGGAATAAAAAATGCTACATCAGGTATAATGTGCTTAGAGAAGCTCTGTACTAATGCTCAGAATTTTGCATGGTTTCAAGAATATAAACAGGCAGATAAAATATTAGCCCCTCTGTGAACATCTTAAAAATTACAGCTAATGTAACATACATATAATTTGGCTTCTAAAATTATCAGAATTCTCTTTATTGAGGTCTTTCAAACAGTGAAAGCACTGATGTTACTCTGAGCCCTAGATTAACTTAGAGATCTAGAAGCCAAATTATTAAGCAGAGTGGGTCCAGGTGGTTGCAGGTGGGGCCAGATTCTAAAGAGAGTTTTTTCAGAACCCACAGGAAAAAGGTTAAAAGCAGGGATTACTATGCAGCCGGGCAAAATGGTGTACAAGATGTGTAGGATAAAAGTGACAAAGCAACTGAGATTTCACAGTCATGTAGAGGACCAGATCTATGCACATTTTGTCTCAAACATTCTGAGTATTGCTGCAGGAAAACTGGTCAGAGGAGAGGGTCTTGGAGGTGGGGCAGAGGTGTTCTGAGCAAACAACCTGCTCCACCTGGAGACTTATCTCCAGTATTGTCCCCACCTTCCTGCCAATTTAGTTCCTGAAGTCTGTGCTTGTGTGAACAAATATATGAAATGTCTAATTTACATCAGAGATGTGCACCAAGTAAACTAAAAAGGGAGTAGATTGGCCCACCTTGCTCTCTTTTCCCTCTCTCTTTTTATTTGGCTCTCCTTCTTCCCCCTTTTCCTCTCTTTCCTCTCTCTCTCTCTCTCTTTTTCTCTCACTTTCTCCTCTCTCTCTCTTTTGTTTTCTCTGTCTCACAACCCTAGCTCCAAACCATCCATGCAGCAGCACCAAATTGAGATTTAAGGACTGGTGATACTCCTTGTTTTCTTCACTTGCTTTCCTTTGGCATAAATAGCATAAGAGATCCCTCACACGAGGTGCAGTGTCTGTTCAGCCTGATGAGAATTCATCTTGGCCCCTAGTGATGGATCAAGCAAGGTGAAGATGGGAAATAATTGTGATTTTAGAAAATTAGATGTGCATGGAATTCTAGTTTCCTAAAATTTAAAATTAAAGCTGTTGTCACCTCAAAGTGGTTAATAACTGTTATGGCTAGTCTGAAGCACACTTTTATTTAAACATCTGGGGTACTAGTTGTTTCTTTGCATATAGTATGAGGAAACTACTATGAGTGACTGTGAGTGTCACTACGGGGCACTTTCTCAAAAAGTGAAACATTTCCATAAATGAAGCATCATGATAGTGCTTAGTTAGAAGACTGAAAAGACAACTAGTCCAATTAGATTAATATTAAAAAAATTACTATGTTGACATTATAATGATGAGAGATACCTTATTAAAATTTTTGCTTATCTCTAAATCAGGGTAACAGCAAAACCTTTTTAGTCCCAAGCGCATTCTCCAGACTATCAGAGAGTCATAATGTGTCAGTGCAAGATTCCAGACCTATCTCAGTGCTGTTATCAAAAGGCTGCTGGGAGGAAGAAATGTCTTTCGGGCAGTAGCAATGATCAGATCAGGTAAGTGGTAGGCAATAGGTAGCATACCAGCATTCTGAAGGTTAGTAGGAAGTCTTGTGACAAGGGTTGTTTGGATTATGTGCTTCAAGGAAAGACCAAACAATCTATGAGAGAAATTTAATATGCAGGGAATATTAAGCACAGAGTCTTATCCAGAAGTAGATTTAGGTGCCTATGATGAAATTTAGGTATCTGAGGATGGAATTAATCTGCCCTAATTTAGGGTTTAAACTTCTAAATTAAAGTTCTATCAGCTGATGGTAGAAGAAATAGATAATTCAAAGGGAAAATTCTCTAATTACGCACATATAGGATGGTGATATCATCTTTAATATCCAAAAGAAACTGATATAAAGAGTTTTTTTGTTAAACCTCCCTGTAGATAAAGGGAAGATGTACATAAATATTCATTTTAATATGCAATTCACTAATTTTTAATATATGAGTTATTTTGGTTTAATTTTTATTTTCCTTTGTTTTTCATAAAAAAGCAGGATTATACCAAATGTTGTTCTAATATAATAAGAGTAAGATGTGGAGAGACCTGGCAACATTCTGAACAGAAGACACAAGATTTTAAATGTGAATAAGGCTGTATAAGTATGCATATCGATTTTACCAAGAATAAAGACATTAGTCACGATACTGTCACATTAACAAAGAACTTCAACTGAGAACTCTAAGTCAGTCAAGTATCAGCAAATCTGCAAAATTAACTTACTGAGAACATTCACATATGGAGTAATAATTTTTTGTTCAAAAAGTTTTATATTTGAAAGACAGTAGTATATTATTTAACATTATTTAGTTACAAAAATCAAGGAATTTCTTAATAAGACTACATTGCTATTGGGCTATGACAATATTGTAAATAAGTCAGGCTTCCTCTAGAATCTAGATGTGATCCAATACCATTGTGCGCTTTTGCATTGTCATTTTTCATTTCGGTTACATTAATTGCTGTCATAAGAGCTTTACAATTAATATTTTTGTGCTTCCAAATGCTTACAAAGCCAATGTATCATGTATATCTACCTATGCAAGATTATCTATCGAGTTCTGAAATGTTTTCTTTTCTATTGTAAGCAATGTTTAAAAGTAAAATGATACTATAAAATTTGCCCCAAAGCAAATAAAACTTATCCATCAGAGATATCACCTACAATTTTTGCAAGTCCCCAGTAGTTTTTTTATCTCGTTAATGCTAATTTCTTTCATGAAAAGACTAGTGAATTTGCTTTGCACTTGTTTCCATGGAGCTGGAAAAACACTTTCCACATTGTAATCCACCAATATTTTTTTACATACTGGTTTATTTCTAGCCCTACTGCTGATTACAAAACTCCTCAGGGTGTTGAGAGATCTCAGAGTATGGATCTTCCTTTCATTGCTTCTCTACAGTGTGATAGAAATTTTTATTTAAAAATAGGATCTAAACCAGATTTTCTAAATGATAATAAAACATGGGGCTATTTTTCCTATCTGTTACTCCATGTTTATGCTGGTCTAATTCCGCTGAAGTCGATGCAATTACTGCAGAGTAAAAAATAGTGATGTTGCAGTTATTTATGTACAAGCTCTCAGTGTTTCATCTATTTGGATATGTGCAGATTAGATACTTTTGACTGTTGATTGAAACTGATTAAAACATTTGATGTTATAATCTTTGCAGAGTAACAGTATCTACCATGTGTGAACATGTTAAAATAAGTGACTGAAGACATTCTAAATCACATCTCTAAAAAATAGTGTCATGAAAGTGCACCACCTCCTTACAGACCAACCAGACCAATTTTAATCAGGTGCATTGGTATTAATCCTACTGTAGCAATATGCAGCAGTTATTAGGATCTGAGACAGGATTTTAGCTTTTTGGAGTAAGTGGTGTAAATGGACAGGAAGAAACGTATTCTGTTCTCTGGTAACCCTAGGGTGTTAAACATAACTTGATTTTCACGTAAGAATGAAGACAGGACTTGCCAAATATTCTTTTAAAAAGTGAGTGTGTTGCATATGCCATTTATTTCTGCCCAGAGAGGTCAGGCCAGCAGTTCTCACACTTTTGCTGCTATTGCGTGCTTTCACGAGCGCACGCAGACATGTACACTTCAGAAGATGACTTGGAAACTTTGAACCTCAGCAATCTTCTGACAAGATATACAGCTTCCTGAAAGATTTAAATTCATTAAAAAATTATATTTCAGCAAAAATGCATTTTCCCAGAAACATTTCAGCCAGCTTCCTGGACAGTAAGAGTGTTTATTTTCTCTAAAAAGGTATTGTGAGCAACAACTTTGTTATTGATGTTGTTGCTCTTAGTATTATTTGAAAATTGTTCTTCTACAAAAGGTGCATCAGGTTAAATGACAAAAGGGACATTTTAATTCAGACCATTCGTCACATCTCTGATACCACTTCACAAAAACAATCTGTCTTTGGCCTGGAACATTGACTGGCAAACTCCCAGCTCACGGCACCTGTTTCATAGCTCACAGTGAAGATTTTATAAATACCTCGCAGTCATCTTGAGAAATCATTCATTTCATGATATGACTGAAAGTCGTTCCTGGAATTATACACATTCTATTACACTATTTAACTGTTCCACAGAGTCATTATATGAAATGCCTAAAAGTGTCAGGTATTTCATGAAATAGCTGGTGTCAGTGCTTTAGTCATTTTATGAGACTTAGCATTATGACATTCTATTCACTACTGCTGTGAAAAATCAATTTTTTCCAAGGGAAACAATGTCCTATCAAAGTCCCACTGATATAAATAAGCAGACATATTTGTCATATACTCCTCACAGTCTCTCAGCTGCTGCAGGCCTGAGGCAGAATGCCTTTCCTGAGTTTGCTCAGTCAGTCAGACTTCCTCCACTTTTGAATTATGTTTCTGGGTGGTTATGTGTCAGTACTTGTCACTTAGAGAATGAACAAAACCACAGAGAATTATGAGAATTATAAGTTTAGTTTAGTTTAGTTCAGTTTATTTTTTTATGGCTAATCCACACCCAAGTCTGTATTTAGACTTGCTTAGTAACATGCAACACTAATGAGATAGAGATAGTAGAAAGTAAGAGATAATAAAAACACCCACTTTCCTATAATTGACTCAGGCAGAATGAATCCACAGAACAGCTTAGTATCATAAAAGGCATAGATGAAAAGGGTCTGAAAGGGATTGGTTTGAAAAGTAAAATCTGTCATGGGAAATATTGTAAAAATTAATTGGGTTTGTGTCCCAAGCAACTTCTCTAGGAGAGGAGATTATTAATGGCAATAGTGGTTCACTGTTTTGAAACTTTACTGATGGAGATCAGGGTTTTGTAAATGCTATGGAGTCTGAAGGAAATGTAAAATTAGTAAATGCAGATGTTCCAATGTCAAACTGAATAGCTGAGGTCTTGGTTCTGAAAACAGGTAATTGTTGTGTTACCATAGGGCTGTAAAGTGTAATGTGAAGTACTTATAAATCAAGTTATTATGTAAATACTTTAAAATATATTATTGTAGGTTAATATTCATTATTAATCAAGAGTTGTGCATACGATGCCTAAAACTGTTCCTCATTATACAAACTACAAGACAACCAATAGCAAGGAAGCAAGAATTGTAATCTTGAAGTAGATTTGAAGGACTTTTTTTTGTTGTTGTTAATGATATAATTTGTCGTATGGAAGACACTTGAACACTTACAATTTCCTTATTTTTATTTTTTTTATTTTTGCATGCAGCTAGATTGGGGAACCTTTTAGTTTCTCCATGAGTGAAAAAAAAAAACCAAAACAATAGAGCAGTGATGAGTCAATTAATGAAGAAATTAGTATTAATAAAAATGAAAAAATTCCTTGTGGCTGGAACTTACATTCCACTGAGGGATCGGAAATTAAACTTCTTGCCAATAGGCAACAGAATAATCTACATTCACAGTTACTAAAATTGTGAGTTGCCCTTAAAAAAGTAATTCTAGCTCTCATGAGGTATTTCAGAATACTTTTGTGGGTTTACTGAATCAGGGCACTTCTGCTGGAGCTAGCTTATTTGTTTATGAAAATCTTTTCCTATAATCTTGCTGATAATGGTTGTCTTTGCTCATTCAGAGTAGAAGGAAATTAACATGAGGTGAACAGATTTGCACAGTAGGAAATGTGTGTAAGCAGACACCATCTTATAGCTGTTTGAGTAATTTGGGGACATTTGCAGAAAACACCCGGCATGACTTTCAGTACTGTTATTTGATGGGCCTTGCACTGAATTTCTCTGATATGAGCAAGTTAGCTGAAAACCCAGCCCTGCAACTTTTATGATAGAACATTCCATTGTAGCCAACCATTTTTCCTGCATTAGAATAGTAGGATGGAATCCTTAAAGGATTTAGAATTTTCCAGAATTTGAGTTTTCTTTGTCATTCTGTCTATATCCTTCACACTGTGCAAAAAGTTGTTATCAAATGGATGCTTTCTATGGATCAACGCCCACAGCCTTTGGTAAGATGGATGACACCAGAAATCTCAGTGTTTTTACTAAAAAAGAACTGAAATAGTGGGAAATGCATGATGGGTCTTTGCAGCACTTAGATTTCATCAAATTTTTATATTGCATTCATTACTACATATTTTAATATATTCAAAAAGGGCATGCGAATGACAATGTTCTATCATTTAATTTCAGATATTTAGAAGCATCCATTTATATGAGTTTTGTTGTTTCTGCTTTGAAAATAAACTTGGAGTCCTGAGAAAGTACTTAAGAAAGTACTTTGTCTTGGAGTGACTGTCAGAGTCTAAAAACTCTTTGATGTTCCCATATTAGCTACCTACTTGATAATTTTCCCATATTTCATTCACTTTCTCCAAAAGTAATACAGAATCTAGGAAAATCTACAGAGTTCTCTTCTGCAATATATGTGAAAGGGGAAATAATTGATCAAAATTCCTGAGGACATAGAGGGGATAGAGCCACCAGCACTCAGCAGTCTGAGGAGATTTTGGAAGTGAAGTGCAGCAGCAGCCATATTCCTGCCACTGCCTTTTTCTCCCCTTGCTTACCCCACCAGGCTGCAAGGCTGGAGTGAAAGGCAAATACTGCAAAGGGATTGCACTATATATAGTGACCACATTTGATCTTGCCAACATCTTTGTGGGTATTCTGTCTACAAATGTCAGGACCAGGCATGACGCCTCCAGCTTAGCCACATTTCCCCCCTTCTCAGTAAGAGTCTTGGTTAAGCATTAAGATTACCATGTTTGAATCATTAAAATAACTCTGTGATGTCATTGGGACTATCAAGGATACTTTTGATCATAATATCCAGAGAAACCGTATTAAAATATTTGTATTTATTTAAATGTCATGTTAACATATTTTACTGCTTTTTTTCAGCACAAATTCTATATTCAGATAAGGCAGACCTTGAAGGAGGCAAATGGAACCTGAATTTTCAATTCTGCTCAAATAGGATATAAAGCTAAATCTTATGATACTTCTAGTACAAATACCATGTAAAGTAGCAATTGCAAAGGCATAACACTATGCATTATGAGCGCAGAGCTGAAATGTTAACTGAAATTTAAATTTTTCTGTTAAAACTTGGTAATGGCTTCCTGGATAGAAATTATTTTGAAAGCAATAGCTAAAAAGAGAGAAATCTATTCTCTCTTATTTTACTCAAAAGGTACACAATTGCTCCTACAATGAAAGCAGGTTAGATCTCTAAACTTTGCAAGATTGAGTTCTGTTCCCGAATGTTCTGAGACAAATGGAATTAGACAGATTTCTCTGGAGTATGAAATCAGTCACCATTGTGCTGCATGGATAAATTAAACAGAACAGTATGTCTGAGGAGAAAAAATACATTGCCTTAAATTTTCCGTGGCAGAGTACTTATATTTCATAGCATTGCATTTATGATCAATAGCAAAGCTTTGGCACTGCTCAATTGTTGTAACAAAGAGCAGAATTGTACTCTGCTCAGTTTTCTCAGAGAATGGGCCACTTAACTAAATAATGCTGTAAGTGAACAGATAAAAGTGGGCTACTAATTTTACAAATGATCCTCTGCTACTGCCAAGTACTTCAGACAGCTGGCATGAGCTTTCCAGCAGGAAATATCCCTGTGTGCAATAGTTCCTGGAGAATGCCAGCTTATGTAGAACAAAGAGGAGTCTGAATGTCATGAAAAAGTTTTGAGAACAGAGGGCCAGATATAAGGCTATGGAGTCACACTAGAGATATATTTGGCTCAGAGTTTTTGAACTATGAGTTAGCAACTTCTATTAGGAGAGCTGGGCTTGAAAAGCATCTGGTTGTTTTGGAAACAGGAAATAAGAAGTGCCCCAGAAGACATTAGTGAGAAAAGCTTTTGCTCTTAGCAACTTCATGTCAGCTGAACAAATTTGCATTTGTGTTCCAGTTACAAAAGCTGTACACTGGTAAATGAAAATGGTTGAAATAGAACTTTTCTATCCTTCATTTACTTCTCACACATTTTCTCTCTTTGAAACAACCAACTTTGCCAGGACACTCTACAATGTCTATTTGGGGTCAAGATAATTTCATTAGATACATAGTAAAGGCAGAGTTTGCAAACAGTAGTCCAAAGTCTAGCTAGGAGAAAACCAAAGTGAATAAATGACCAGAATATCTTATGGGAGTGCAGCAGAAATAGAAACAGTAGAAACAGAAAGAAAGATTCAAGACAAAAAACAAAAAGAGTAAGTGGAGTAATTTGACAAAGCTCTGTAGAAAAGTCTTGATGTTCTTTTTTAAAAAACATTTTTAACTGTCTTTACTGTGTCTTGCATTTAAAAATGTGCACAGTGCACAACATCTCTTGCCAAACTCCCTACTTTGACTCACACTTGCTGCTTTTTGAGCTATTTTTTTCCAAGAATCTGTTTTTTCAACATGAAACGTTTTCTGCGTTGTTTGTCCTCTACCAAAAGACTGTGCATCTTCTCAATCTTTTACATCCTCTTTTTCCAGGATTAAGGCAGTGATCACAAAGAAGGAGAGATGGCTTTCATTTATTCCAAATTTTTCAGGCTGCTGGGGCATCTTTCATCCTCACCTTAGCAACACAGCTGAAGGGCATCAGGAGTCAGTGCTCTGACTCCCACTTGATGATATTTTCCTTGCTCCTTCTCAGTTGCTCAAATGAATTGATGGTTCTGCCCATAAGCTGTCAATCAGCCAGACGCAGGAGAAGGGAGGCATATTTGAAAGGCTGTTTACAGGTATATTAGTGAGCTAAGGAAGATTAATTTCTTTTTTTTTTTTCTCACCAGAAGAGTTAGTGTTGAAAGAGAAAATAAATCCTTTTCCTTGCTCCTTAGCAATAGCACCTGCATTTTGAAATCAATGCAGTGATTCAATAGAAATAGGACTTTTTAAAGTCTTCTCAAGGTTCATCATGCATCCTCCATGCATGCACAGAGAAAAGAACCTAAAAAGAAATTAAGATTGGAAGAAAACAATATATCCAGAGAAGAAACAAAAGTTTTCTGTTATGATGTATCCTCAACACTTAATTGGATCTTCACAAAGACCTTTCCATTACATGTGTTTTCTAGTTGACAAAAGAAAAGAGAGTAATGAAGATGCTGTGGGAAGAATCCAAAGTCCTGGAATAAATTTTGATGAGTTTGGAATAATCTTCTATCTTTGTAGGACTTGTCTGTTTTATTTTGAAGGAAAATAATGAATAAATGAAAGAAAATACATATATACAGCGGGCATTATATATAAGAGGGCATATATATATTATTACAGCTAATATATGTAATACTACATATATTAGATCAGCAGGCTCTCTGGGTTATAGCCTCAATTTAATCCTCACTCAAGACCCATTTTTGAGACTCAGGTACATGGGAGGCTCTGTTACTGACCCTCTCTGTCATGCAGAATTTCACACCATTATTAATACTATTCTCATGAGATTTTTTTTAATTGATACCTAGAAATCAGTCAGTGAGAGAACATGAGAGTTTTTTGATCAGCAGTCTTTGACATTAATCAAGGCAGAGTCAGTGAGGCATTGCTCATTAACAAAACTCATCCTTCATTGCTTCTGCCCTACCATGAATTCCACTTCATGTTCATACAAAAGAGTATGCAGCAAGTTCAGGTACAAACATGGCTTAGAAACATCGACTGCTACTTATGTATTCAAGAAGTATTTTTTACTGTGATTTCAGCCAGGAAAGTTGGTTTTCAGATAGTGTAATAGTTATGGCTGACTCAAGTGATGAAGACATAAAGAGCATTATGCAAAGGAGCGCAGAAGCACAAGGATGTCAGAAACACTATAGCAAACTGTTCCAACCCTGCATTTAGATCAAACCCTTCAAAGGAGGGAGAATGAAATTAATGCTTTTATACCCCTCAACTTGTCACCAGGAAACAGAAATCCCTCTTCTTCTGCAGACTGGAAGGAAAAAGTTAAAGGTTAAACAATAATATATGGAGCTGTCTGTAACCAAAGTATAAAGCTTCAGTGCAATATTTCTGTCTACAATCTGGTGACTTGTGTACCACTAAACATCTTCCAGACAAGTTCACTCATATCAAGAAGTTTTTTTTATCCACATTTTCAGGCTTGAGCTTATTAAAGAAGTAAGAGAAAAAATTCAGTCACACACTTACTATATGGATTTATGTCCTAAAATTTTTAGTTGCATTTGATGTCTTATTCTTCCTGGTCCAATAAAGCTCCACTGCACTGCCAGAGCAATGTAAATTGGTCTTAAAATGACACTTTTGGCAACAAGGGATTGATTTTGGAAGCCTCTTTGTTTAGTTGTTTTCCCAAATTTAGGTGTACTTAGTCCTGAATTTAAATGCATTTTTAAACCCTTGCTAGGTGCATACTTGCTTAAGAACCTATAACACTGCAAATTAGTACAGCCTTACAGAGGCTCATATTTGAGGTCAGTTTGGCTGCTCTGGATATCTCAGGGCCAAGAAAGAAACTCTGAGCAATCTTTGCCTCCAGTGGTAGTTCTGCCAAAGTTATGAGGCTCTAGAAATTTTGGGTTTTTAAAATGCTCGGATTAATAATACTTTAAAGAATTACCCTTGCATTTGAGGCATATCATATTACACTTCAAATTTAATATTTAGAAAGACCATAGTGTTTTATTTGAGATACAGATGGCATTAACCAGCTAAATTAGATTCTTTGAAAAAACGAACCATGGAAACTAACAGCAAACAGTACTTTATCAGAATCTGTGTGTTTAGAGAACTACGTAGGTACCAAATCTTGACATCAATGTTGACCTTATATTTGCCATTTATCAGCAAAGTTCATCACTGAACTTTTATTAGGGTATGATTAGGGTATCATATTAGGGTATGATTGTGATATATATTTCAGAACCCTCATCAACTATAGTCTGGGTCATGTATCTCATCTACTTTACAGAAATTCATCATCATTACAGAGCAAAACAAGAAGAAAAATACTTCTAATGGTTTTGATAATGAAGGAATAAAGCAAATGGAAATTACAGACAGAGATGCTACAAATTTCCTAAATCCTTTCATGGAGATCTGCATAAAGGAATATGTTGGACTTTGACATTTCTCTGGGTTCAGACAATGAAAATTCTGAACATTTTGTTTGAAATTCAGTTGTTGAAACTCACAGCAGATAACAGACACCTTATATGAAGAGGTCAAACTCTTTTTCTCCAAAGAGCTGGTGATCACCATTAGCTCTCTTCATAATTGTGCTGATAACTCACATGCTCCTAGAACAGTGAGGGGGCTCATCTCTGAAATTCCAACTCACAGTTAAGGTGAAGAGCACAGATACAGTCTACAGCACTGTGTTATCCTCCTTGGCTGATGTCTTGTCCAGCTGCCTGACCTCCCTCATAAAGCGGCACAAGGGCTGGAGGCATGGGATTGCACTGCTTCTAAGGAGCAGCTGCCACTCCATGGTGTGGCAATCAGTCACTTTTTCCTCAGTCAAACAGGTGTATTGGACCACAGCCTAGGCTCCAACTGACAGTCTAAAGGCATGCTTAAGTAAATTTACAGGATCAGAGACGGCCTGAATAAACTGAGCAACATCTTGAGCCACAGTTGAAGGAACTCCCCAGGAAATACTGGGGTCTGTTATTTTATCCTCTTACTGAATTTCTTTTTGTCAAAGAATTTGTTACTATATAATATACATGCGAAGCCTGGAGCAGAGCCCAGATAAACTTAGTTTTTCCTCCTCCTCCATTACATTGTACATCAAATGACATGATGTGAGGATTAATATTCTCAAAAACTGTCAGGAATTCTGATACTGCAGTGACAAGACACCATAAATACTATAAACAATCCTCCATTTCTTGTGAAGTTGCTGAATTCTGAAAGGATAAAATTGGTAACATTTAACTAACATAATTAATTTGTATTGAATTGTTTGGCTAATTGTTAGAAGAATAGCAGTAACAGAGAGCACATGAAGATCTCTATCAATATTGTTATAGATGGGAATGAAACCCTCCTGACCAGAACAATCACCTCACTGATGTATGCATTCTGAGTCCTCCCAGGTAGTCCCAGAGTGTTTGATTTAGCTTTTGAATCTCCAGTTGAGCAGCAAGATGTGTGAAAACTCAAGTACCCAGACAGCTTTCTATTAGCTCTGCATCTGAGGAGACTCAAGAGAATAAATTAATCCTTTCAAAGTAAATTGTAACTTACCTTCATTAAATTGGCTCAAGATCATTCTGCTTGAGATAATAACATATGACTGACTTAAACTTTTTGCTAAGCACTGATTTTTCCCTTATCTCCTCCCTTAAAAATCTGTTTGCTTTTGACATTGACTGTCAGAGCTGAAAAAATTGGCACATTTTAGACTTTTGATTTCTGAGAGGAGGACAGAGCTCTGATGCACCTGAATATGTGGTATATTATATAAATACCTGATTCTGAAGAGTCTCTCTTTTGACTGGAAGGAGGGGAGTTAATGCAGATGAAAGAGTAAATTGGAAACGGCTCTGTGGCCTCTGGGGGATATCTACTTTCTACTCATTCAAAAAGTTTTTCCTAGTATTTTATGCCCTCAGAGCTCTCAGTTTCCTAAGACAGTGGCAGAATATAATCACTCACATTTGTGTGAGGGCCGATGTCAGTAGAATGAGTTCTGCCATGGAAGCAAGTGAAAACAAGCAGTGCTGCAGATTTCTTGTCCTCTTTCCTTCAAACATTCTGAGGTCTTCAAGATGTCCTTTACTCAGTGATTTCTTTCTCCAAACGAGTTCATTTAGAGGAACATCTCCGAAGGGCAATGAACTTTGAGGGGCTGTCCTATAACTACTACTTAGTCCAGATGGATTGCTACATAGCATAAAGGAGCCATCAAGTTTTGGAAGCTTGAAAAATTGCAGAGGCACATTTACTTTTACCGCCGATGCATTTGGATGAATCACCTAATTTAATTCAGTGAAACAAAATGTCAGTTTCCAGTCAGTCTGCTCCATGTAAACATATTACACTTTTATCATTAAGAATGCCAGTAATACACAAATTAAATGAGGCTGAATTTAGCACTTTAACTTTCCTAATACCTCATATGGATAATCTTCCTTGAGATAACCTGTGCTTACCTTATTATTGTTGTGTCTCAAGTCTGTCTAGTTTACTGTAGAATTGGCTTCTAAAAACCAGTTCATTTTTCCTTTATTTTTCCTCTTGCAAGTATAGCTATTGTTTTTGGGTTTTTTGATTAACATTCATTAAGCTTCCAAAGTCTATAACTCAGAATGTTATTTGTAACGAGTATCTATTTCCTTTGAAGTGTTTCTTGGTTCCAAGAATTCTGGAAGAGGACTTTCTGGATCACTTTCTTGAAGGCATGATCCTTTATCCAATTAATCCTACCTGAAAGCCTGTTCAGTCTCAAAAAATACCCCAGTTTAAACAACTGGCATATCTCTCCCATTTTGACAGCTGATCTCAAAACCAAACAGGTTTCAAAAGAAAAAGCTTCAGTGTTTTAGTGAAATGTTAAATTACTCAAATGCAATCATATGAAGTAAGAAAAGCTTAAGCCAAGTTATTGAAAGCAAGATGCAATTGATTTTTAAAATACCTTCATTTATATCTTCCCATCTAAGCTGTAATAGAAAGATTTATGGGTATCAAAGTTCTCACACCATCCCTTTTCCACACTGGAAAAAAATTACAATGGATTATGAATTTTTGTCCATTAGCAGAGTACAGTGCTCTGGTTGTCAATAAAAATTCTCTAGACGTCATGGAGAGCAACCATGCAACTTTTGACTTGAAAGTAGTGTAACAAACACCAAGTGAAATCTGATCATTAGACTGATACCACATGAGTGTCTAGGGGAAAAAAGAAGTATCCTTAGAATTTAATGGCAGAGTTGGAGTCCTTATTTTTGCCCTTTTTCTTGGTTGGATTTCTGACTATAGATATTTTATTTATAAAGAAGATCTCTATTTCCGAATGTAAACTTAGTTTGACATCTTGGGTGTGTTGGGATCTGCCTCACTTCTGGCTGTTTTCTATTGATAAATGACATATGGAAACTGTGAGATCCAAGCTTCTGCAGGAATTTGGAGATACTTTGAAGGAAGTTCTGTATATAGGAGTTCATGTTACTCTCAATTTTCTTTACACCTTTTAAACAGGAAAAATCACTGATGGAACACTGTTAAAGGTTACAGAACACAAACATTTCAAGAAGAAAACACTAACAAAAAAATTGATTTCCTCTCTAATAAAGCCAACCCCCTTTTTTCTTTTTCCTGGAACATGTAAAGGATTTTCTCCTCATAAAAAAAAAAAAAAAAACAAAAAAGAAAAACCAAAAGTACAACAACAAAAACAAACCAATCTGAAACACAACAATAAAACCCATAAACAACCCACAAGGATTTTTCCAATTAACACTCCACAATATGCTTTAATTAGATAAAATAATGTAATATATTGATGTTAGCATAATCTACATAAGCTTGACAAAGTCTCTATATTTCTTGCTCACTCTCTCCAAATTTAAATATCTTCTCGTGGTGCAATAAATATTTTAAATGGAGCAGAAAGACATAAACATAATTAAAAAGTACTCTTGCACCATCTCCTTATAAATATTGTATAAGTTTTTACATTAAAATAATATGAGTCCAAACATAGTGAATTAGAAGGGTATTAGAAGCATCTGTTAAATACTTGATAAAGAACAAATTCAATTTCATTGAATGATAATTTTCAAAGCACAATACAAATGTTTGGATCACAGGGGATATTTCAGTATACTACACTGTTTTTATAACTCAAGGAGATTAGAACGACTGTTTTATTTCATTCTGGGATTATTTCAAAATTCATATTGTAGGAAGTTGTCACTTTAAATTTCATAGGAAAAAAATGTACATCAATAAGAAATTATTGGTGTATAATTTAGGATGGTGTGTTTACATACAAACTCCTCAAATGACTATGTATTAGGCATTTAATTGGGGAATTCAGTCAGACATACTTTAGTTGTATTATAAGGAGAAAGACATAGCAAAATTTACAGTGTACTGCACAAAACTCCTGATTATTGTCAAATCTAAAACCAGAACAGATAGACAACCTATTAAGACTGATTTTCAAATATTCTGAAACCCTAGTTCCCATAAATTGGTGTCAACGCAGTTACAAACCCAAACTTTACAAATGAAGTGTGTGAGCATCTTAAATATGAAGAGATTCAAATAACCACTCTGATGTAAGTGTATAATTATGCAAGTGTATAAACAAATACACGGTTGAAGCTACAACTAAATAGATACATCACTATGGGCATGGGATTCTTATACACATATTCTACTGTTCAAGTCAAGAAATTCATTCAAAAGGACCAATGAAGGTGCACTTTCTAGTTCCAAGTCCACTTGGTGATTTTTTTTCAAACAGCACAAAGAGGTGGTCACTGTTTCATGAATAGCATTAATTTCATTTCACTTCCAAGTGTAACCAGAGGACATCTAGTATGTTGGACAGCCCATTTCATTTAAGGCATTTGTCTCTGGTGTGCAAATGAAAAAGGGTCTGTTGGAAGCATGATTTTCAAAAATTTTCTTTCAAGGTAAGTCTTTTTTCCAGTATAGTTTATTAAGTGTATTTGTGTCTAAGGTTGTATAGAGCATAATTCAGGGTGTTTCACACAGCTCTAGTTTTATCTGTTATTATGCAAGTTTAATCGTGTAGTTTATAATTCCATGTATGCTGACCACTGTCTCTAGGAAAAATATATAGCATATATATTGAATTTTCATAGAAATATAATGGTCATTAATTTTTGGCTGCAATAATAGACTTGCAATCCAAATTTTATGCAAAAGATAGAGATATTTTGCTGACGTATTTCATCATGGACTTTATGGTAACTTAATCAGATATCTTTTGAACTTATTCAAAAATCTCTTGATCAAAGTGGCTTATTAAAAGTTCAGCATATGATGAGACAATCAGTTATCTGTCATAATCTGAAAAAATATGTTGTTGTGAAAAGTAACTTTGACATGGGTAAGGATGAAATGGATGAGGTTAGAGCTGTAAGAGTCTCCAGACAGGATGTGATTGACGGCATCATAACTTGAGTACCTGATGTACAAGTTGTTCTAGACCATCCTGATAACAAGAGAAAGATGCATTTAGATGCATGGTTTATATAGGAAAAATGATGTGTTTTACAAACTTTTTAGTGTTCTTTCAATTCCAGAGGGTTTAATAACAGTTTTGTGAGTCCTGTTAACTCTTCATGGAGAGCATAAAAGTTGGCTACCAAAAGCTTCCTACTTCTTGAGAAAGACATAATCAGATGCTTTATAAGAAATGGGAAGGTGGGATTGTGTAATTTTTCCCATGGTACAAGAGGAAAATATTGGACATTAAATCTGAGCTGTTTTAGAGTTCCTTATGAAAAACTGCTATAAGGTGTTGACATGCAGAGACAGAATATTTATCTTAGGTTTTCTTTTCCTAATTTTATTTTTTTCTTCTTAATTTTTCTAGCATATTAACATATTTCAGAGAACTTTTGTTGTGCTTCATGCATGTACTTTAATTTGTAGTTATATCCTTTATATCGGTAATTTTATTAAGGGCACACAACTTAAAAAGTTATTAAAAAAATGGAGCTGTAATAACTTCCTCAAAATGCTACTAAAATCCTCCAAATGAAAGCAAATGAATCTTATAAATGCCCTATTAAAACTTCCTTATCTTTCAAAATTAAAACTACCTCATGAGCTTTTCAGTAAATTCCAGTCTACTCGTATAACCTACTTGTATTCTTCATTGATTTTTTATATTCCTAACAAAGCAAATCTATTTAATTCTTATTTTTCTAATGAAAACTTATAGGAATTTTAACCAACTTACTTTCTCGAAATATCTTCCTGCTTAAGATACTATGGTGACAAGGATCTTGGAATGGTCCATGTATTTATGCAGATATTTCTGGGCAAAGTTTTGATGACACACAGCCACTATTTTTATATTTAAAATGAAGGCCATGACAAATTTTACAAAGCGTGATAAACTATATTAAAGAAGAACAGCAACATTTAGTGTTCTGTGATACAAAACACGAGATCAGGCACATGTAACACACCACCAGATATGTGGTGGCTAAATAAAGGAGGGAAGGATGGAAAAAATTTAATTCTGGGTAAATCAGTTTTGCCACCCCATAGCTTCTGATTAGCTGCCATTGGACCTTAGTAATTGTTCAGTTGCAGCAATATCTGGAAAGAAAATCTCTTAAGCCCAGTCCAGGTGCAGCACACTTCTCTCTTGCAGTCTCTGTCCCTGTCTTCTCACATTTTTAACCTTTGCAGGCTCTCTATATTCCCCACTATTTACATCCTTTTTTCATTTCAGAACTACTTGTGAATAAGCAGGATTTCTATTTAAAAATGTAAGAAGGCCCTTGTGCTACAAATGATATGTATCTTTAAACTTTATGTGCCAAATGATATGTATCTTTAAACTTTATGTGCCAAAATTCATTCCTGAGGGAGGTCACTTGATACTGCTGCTTGACACCCTTCAGCTGATAAATCTCTCATTAAACTAGACACCTCTACAGTTGTGAGAATTGCCTTTTATGAGTTCTCCACCACATTTTTAAGTACAAGTGCAAGGAGCAACTACCTTAAAAACGATTCTGTAAAACATGACTAAACTCTGGAACTAGGATAATGATTTCAGACACTACAGGAGAAGAGCTAAACTCTTCTAACTAGCTTTATCTGAAGGAGATTTTGTTTAGCATCTTCTTGCTACATAACAATACCTTGTTAGACATTTGATAAATATTTTATTGAGTGTTCAGTTCCTGGAGTACATGAAGTACAATTACATCAACATGAATGAATGTATTTTCCCTAATAGCATATAAAATTGAATATTGGATTATTTTGTTTGTACTGATGTCATCAAAGTAAAAGATCAGGTGAAATAAAGTGAAACAATTCTACTGTCTCTCAGTTCTTGTGTTGCTAGAGCAGAAAATGTGTTCTGTCTGTCACCTCTCTAAGACAGTCAAATATTAAACTACTAAATTTTGGAAGCAAATTTTACATGTACACCAAAAGAATCCCCAAAAATTCACATATGAAAAAAAAAAGAATCATTAAGTCCCTACCTGATATAGAGGCAAGAAAGAGCTTGCTTTTAAATAAGGGAAATTAACACTATTTTACAGAATACAAAAGAAAAATATCAATATCATTCTTTATTTGCATGTATATGTTATTACAAAGTATGAATGACAGAGAGCTATGGCCTATATCTTTCAGAAAGATCTGAAAAATATGATAAAGTCTGATGATAAATATTCAGCATTCCATGCCACCTGAGGATCCTTTAAAGGGTTGTCTGCCACCTACAACATCCCTTAACATTTTTAGTAGCCTGCTGCCATCCCTCGCAGGGACAGCATTTCCACCTGCATAGATACCCCACCTTGTTACAGAATTTGAACTAGTCCATTAAAAAATCCAGCAAGAGTATCTGCACCAAGAAAATATAGAAAATCTGTGGAGAGTGAGGGTTCAGTGAGATCTTAATAAAGTTGGAAATTTAAGCTCTCATCGCCAGTGATGTCCTCCTGATTTACACCTCTTCGAGATCAGATGAGTAAAAGTAAATATTTTCTTCTGTATCTGAAGTCTCTGGTAAAGTCTCTTATTCACTAACTGACTACTAATGCTGCTATATCGTTATATTCCTTACAATTCTGAACATTAAGAAGGATTATCTAAATATTTTAATATTTATTATTCAAATTTTATTTATGCAAACAAAATTATGTGCTTGTATACCAGAGTATGTAGACAGTTATAACTAAAGTTCACTCAAAGAACATTATTGAAGTCACTCAGTACCTTCCAAAAGTTCAAGATATTATTTAATTTGTATTGAAAATTATGATTTCAATCCTTTCAGGGATTTGAACATTGCACAGTACTGTCAGCTTACCATGATTAATATGGGAATTGTGGAATTTTATCAAGGTTTTACTGGATCCTAAGTTGTCCAAAGTGAATGAGAAAAGCAAAAGAGCAATTAACCTTGCAGTATAGAATTGTTAGGGGAAAAAAAGTCCAAATATACAGTAGCAGTCTGACAGGAGACAGAATTACATCACTATACTCTTTTCAATTATATGACCACTGAGTAACACTTTGTCTATAGACATAAACTTCATGCTGTTTTTCTTTCCTTTTATTTCCTCTACACATCTTTTTACTAATTCTTTGTTTACCCCTTGTTTTTTTACTTTCTCTCTATAAAACATCCAAGTAAAAGGGTTCATCTTCTGTAACAGAAGATCCCTAACCTAGAGCTAGGAAAGCAATATAAAATCAAAGGTTTCAAAAATTCCATGCCATAAAATTCAACTCCTCGAGCAAAAAATAAGATGACATGTCAGTCTTTTTCCGCAGCAAGGATGTATGGGAGAGTAGAATTCAACAACAAAATTATCTGCTTAATCTTTTCTAATATCTTTTAATTTTATATGGGTGTTTTCTGTTGGGGAAAGTAGCATCAGGCTTCAGAATACTTTTCTTTTTTTTCCCTTATGCATAGTTCGTAAAAACTATGTTAAAGTGAAAGAGAAAACAGGAACTGCTCACATGAGATACATAATTAATTTTATAATGTTGCAAATAGATTTTTTTTCTCAATTCTGTCTAAAAATATTTTGTGTTAGTAAGGACACTTGATACAATGAAGGATACCTAGGGATATCCTGATCTGAAAAGAAAAACTAGAAAAAAATATTGTTGTTACTATTATGAGTGGTATTTTTTCTTTTTCTATTGGTTTTAATTACCACCTCCACCCCACTTTTCTTCTTGTTTTAACCAATCACTAACTCTTTCAGTCAAATTACAGAAATTTCTTCTCTGAATAAAATCTTCTCTCAGGCAATTTCAAGTAAAATACATATTTCACAGCATCATCTGTAAATGATATATGTTAGAGGCAGAATAAATCATCTGTACCATTGGGACAAAATAGCATAGCTTTTCTTAATGTTATGAACATACAGATATCTGTCTAGAAATCTTTAAACCCTATTTCAAATTGAATAAAATTTCAAAATAAATAGACTACCTAAAAATATATATTTCTGCCTTTCAAAAGGTGAATTTACATGTGCTCTGACACAAAAAATATTTAAAGGTAAAATATATTTCAAACATTTACTAAGTCCATTCCTGAGCCTTATTTACTTGTGAGAAGTTGAGAACCCCCAAAGATTAAGATTTGGCTGAAAAATTAAGTAATCTAGGAAACTCCTTTTTTGCTTCCTATTCAATCTGTTCTTCCCCTAATACCCATGGATTATTTTCCTTTTTCTCACATAAAATAGGATTACAATTTTAAAATCAAAGGATCAAGGTATGTCAGACAATCAGATCTATTCAGCATACAAGAGGAATTTTTAAACAAGCAAACAAGCCACAATTCATGTAGTGAAATATGGATTGGATAAAGCTGAAATTTTCTATGAAATAAAAAAGACTTGGCAGTGAAAGTTTTCATTTGTTTTTCTACCATGCACACAGATTGCCACAAGCTACAGGGACTATCTACCCTGCAATAATATACACTTGGAGGTGGAATTAGGGATACATTTACAGTCTTACTGAGTATACTTCCTCATTTTGCATGCTTAATCACACAAATCAAATCCTAAGAATGCTGATATGCATGCACTCTATATCTGATAATATAAAACAGATAAATCCCAAAAACACTCACTAGGAAAACAAACTTCAATCACTTAAAAGTTCATTGGTCACTCTGTTTTTCTAAAAATTTTAAATCAATGCCTCAATTCCTTTTGTTTTGAATCCTCTAGCAGATGTTTGTGTTTCAAACATTTTGAAATATTTCCTGGTTTCATATCATGCTTGTTTTGGTCTCTTCCAAAAATTATAATGTCATAAATATTCAAAGACTCTATACACCATCGCATGACTTGTTAATTAAACCTTGATATTTCTCAGCTGCTAACGAAAATTCAAACATCAATCTTCTGTAACATTGTGGTTTTGCATGGCTTACAAATAGCATGATCATTTTATATTTAGACTCAAGTCCAACTAAAGAGTTCACAAAGAATGTGAAGACTCTACAGAGTCTTCACTTGGATGCTGCAGACACTGAAAAACTGAAGGCCCTGTAATGAAAAAACGTTATACATGGCTGGAGAAGATAGGGAAATTACTATGATACCGGTCTCTTTCAGCAAACTGTGGAAGTCTGTACACAATCCACCAACTTTTTTTCTAGGATTTTTTTATAGAATTTTAGTCTGTAATTATGAGAATAATGCCTTTGTGTAGTCAAGAGTGCAGTCAAGTCCCTGCTCTTCCATGTATTCTGGTTTTAAACTCCTCAGGGTCAAGAAATTCCTCTCAGCAAAGCATCTTTCATATAACTGCAAACAAATAGCTCTGCTTTACCAAACCATTCAGTAGGCAGATGAAGACATTATATTAATTAATGCATTTTAATTATGCATTATGCTATGTATATGTATATGTATATGTATATGTGTATGTATATGTATATGTATATGTATATGTATATGTATATGTATATGTATATGTATATGTATATGTATATGTATATGTATATGTATATGAGGTTATGAATCAGTTAGTTTGAGTAAGAGAGCAGAGGATTTGCTTTAGGATTCAGCACCCATTAACCTCCAGCAAATCACTCTTAACATCTGCAGGCTGTAGGGTAGGTATTTGGTATCTATCACAGAGAGTGTCTTGGTCCTGCTATTGAAGCTATGTGCAACCTACTAAAATAGCTCAAACTAAGAAATTCACTAGTAAACGTATACAAAAATTTAAGTACACAGGTTATAGCACATTTACAAAATTCCGTCTTGTAATGATCAACTTATTTTTGTGCCCAAACAGGGCCTGAAACCTCAGTAATAGGAAAAAAGAATTTATGACAGACTCCATATGTATCTTGCAGAAGTTCTAAGTAATAGTTTTCTGTCCTCACAGAGGAAAGAAAAAAGTAGCCCTTTGTTTGGAAATCTGATCATTTTATTCTCTGAATACTAGAAAAATTCATTTTTATGAAAGTTAATTTCACTTGTTAGAATGTATATATACACACATAGGTCGACTGTAAACCCTATTTTACATAGATTTGTAGGTAGAATAAAAAATATTATTTTGATTTGTCTAATCTGGCTTTAGCCACTTTTTAATTTTAGGTAACTGCAGGACAACTGAGTATCTAATATTTAGGCTTACATCCAATGCAAGATAAGGAATGCTGATAAATCAAAAATATATGGATGTTTGACAACATGGAAAAATTCTAAGGAAAATTCTAAGGAAAATTTTATCTATAACTAGATGTGCATATCAAACCTATCTATAATGAAATATTTTTAGATTATCACTTTGTTGCATGGTATCCATTACGAAACTACTTCCAAAATGCTTCCATTCTTTTGTGTATAGACGTCTGCAGCTCCTACAGCTGTAATACAACAGAGTTAAATTTTCTTCAACACTGTTCATCCAAACTGCATCTCCAAGCACTTTATGAGGGTGCAATAGCTGATGGAGTGAGAAATTAAAAGGTAGTTTTACAATGAAGTGACTATGCAATGGTTCTGTGGGGTTTTGTGTTTCTTGCATCTCACTAATCCCATAACAAATTTGCTTAGCTTAGCTTAGTTTGTGGAAAACGTATTGAGTTATTTATCAACTACTGTGTTTCAGAATCCACTTAGCCCTGCATATCAAATCAAACTGAATTATTTCCTGATACCCATTCTCAAGTTTAATAAAAGACTTTACAAAGGGGAAAAAAGATTGTGTTCAAAATGTAGCTCCACAACTCAACAGCTGATCTTTAACAGAGACGAGAAGCAGTGTCTGCATTGTTTCACTCATTTTATTCTGTGTCTGTTTCTGTCTTGATTTAGGCTTTGAAATTTCCAAAGAGAATTTCCACTTGCTGCAGATACTTCTAATTAGCCAGAAATTTATTTTCTGCAGGCAATGGTTGTTACACCGCTTCCTTTTTAACATTACTAAGATTTCTTAAATAGGATGTACAAGTCCTTGGAATTTCAGGTTATCAGAAACAGTTTTCATTGAGAAACAGCAAAATGATTATTTTGCCAAATTTTTAAGTCTAGCAGGTGCTACATAAATAATATAAAGCAACACCTAGTTCCAAAACTCTTACAAAATAATTGATAAAGTAACCAATGAAGGATAGAAGTGATATAAGGAATAGCTAGAAAGGACCCTGCTCTAAAAGCTAAAATAATGAAAGGGTAGGCACCATCTTTCTGGCAGACAGCATGGCAGGTGTGGTTGCTCTCCAGGTATCTGAGACACCTGAAGACACATATCATCCAAATGTAGATTTTGGCATGACATGTACAACCTGAAAGAACCAAAGGTACAATAGTAAAAGAAACATGAAGAAGGTCCCAAAGATGTTGTCATTAACAGCAGATTCAGACATGACCAGAAGTTGTCTGATCAGTGACAGAACTGGGGCATGGGGGACTGTTTTGAAAGCAAGACCAGCATGTCTGCCTTAGGTCAACTCTACAAAGTCCATCACATTCCCAGCTCTAACGCTGGCTTTATCACTAACACACAGTGTGAAGTACTTGGTATTTTTATGCCCTTCACAGGTTAGAAATGCAATCTCAGAAAATTGGAATTTCCTTCCAAGGATATTAAATAACAAATTGAGGCTAGATCTTTTTTCTTTTTTTTTTCTCTAACAGAAAAAAGAGCCAAAGTCAATCAAGCCAAAGTCAGTCAAAGCCAAAATAACTTGAAATAAAGTTTTCAGGTTTGTTCTTGGTGCTAGTTTTGGGATTGTTTGCGGCTTTTTCTTTTCTTTTTGTATTGTCCGTACTGTGTGTATCGACAATAATTAAGGTACTTATTTTGATATTGTTAGTTACAGCTATAAATATATTTTCATTTACTGCCATAACAATAAGTTTTAGAAGCATTGCTGTGAATTAAATTTTCCATCCTCTAATCAGACAGCAAAAATTTACAGAATTCACTGCCATTCAACAAGTCTGTATTAAAGATTTTAGAGTCTTGACAGCCCCTCAGTCTTCATCTAGAATATTTATCGAAGACCATATATCTTATTGAGCAGATGGTGTACAGGAAACAGTTAGAAGAGCTTAATTCTTCCCTCTATGAGAAAGTGGGGGCTGAGAAGGAATATTGTTAAAGCCCAAAGACTTTTACAGTTATAAAAACTCTCAGAACAGAATCAGGCCTGTAATGCAGAAGTGTGCAAGATTCTTCTGAATCAATGCTAGCAGGAAAACACATGACTATTTGCAAGGCAATTTGCTATTCAAAACCTGCCCTGCCAAAAAAGGAAATTTGATATGAAACAGGTACCATGTGCAAAATATTTTAGGAAAGGGCAGTACTGGAATAAATAATACTCCATAGCAATTCACATTATGAGCATACAACACTATAATGCAAGGCTAGAGTATAATTTAGCTTCTGGTATTATATGTCAGTCTTACAGAATTCCTTTCAGTGTTCCACATGAGAATGCATGAGTTGTCACAGAAGAACAGACCAACACACTAGAAAAAAAATCTCACAGAGAGCAAAATGATGTATGAATACATTTGTGAAATTTGACTCAAGATAGAGTTCTGATGCCTGTTGTGTTTTTTGTTTCTTTCTCTCTTTCTTTTTTTTTCCTCTGTTTCCTCAAAGTATTTCCATTCTCATATATGCTTCAGTAGAACAGGGTCTTTCCACTGAATGAAACTAGGAAGAATAATCTAATACCAAATCAAATGGTTTTCTTTTCTATACAGTGATATATTATACTTATTTGTTCTAACTACACTGGGGAATATTAAAGTGCTTCTCATGTTGCTACAAAACTTTTTGGGTTTTGAGACAGTTTTATTCTGTTTGTGGGTTTGATATTTGGGGTTTTTTATCTTTAGTTTTTTGAGTAATGCACAATTATCACAGATATGCATTCTGTTTGCTTTACTACTATGCATCATTAATGCACAAATAATTCTAATTAAAGATCACTGAATGTAAAATATGAATAAAATTTTATTCCAATCCATTCTACTTATGGATTTCACTGTAGAAACCTTTTTTTAATGTGTTTGGCAGCATTTGGGTATGATCAATAACAGTCCATCCTGACTTTCTGAAGTAGTCACTTAGCTTGCTGCTGTGTCAGTTACCCCAGAAAGGGACTTGTGTCACTAGAACTGAAAGCCTGGGAGTCACATAGAACTTTCCTAAATAAGGTCCACCATGGAATATTTTGAAGTAGCCAACACTGTTTACCTTTTTTAGTTTTGCCTGACTCTTGCTTTTGTAACTAGTGTCTGTAGGAAGCAGAATGTATCATCATGGTTCATCATCATATTCGATTTTATAAATAAATAAATACAGCAAATTATTGAGGAGAAATTTCAAACCATAATTATTTCACTGAAGACATTCACTCAGTATATTGCAGAAAAAAGTAAGTTGATATGGCATTTAGACAAAAAGCTGTAATCTTGGCTTTCAGCTGGCTTCCCAGCATTACTTCTGATTATTTTATTCTCCTAGAATAAAGAGTTTGAGAAGTGAAACTAGCACATAAGATCTTTCTCCAAAGGATTTGATCACATGGTTCTTTGTTTTCCATCTCTAAATTTGAGAATCTTCTAAACTAGATAGTATTGTGGCTCAGCTTCAATATTAGATATGGATATATTAGATATTCAATTTAGATATGGAAGATAATACAATTTTCTTGACATTCTATATCTTGAGGAAAGTCTGATTTCACAGGTCTCCAGGTGAGAAGGAGTACAAATAATGAGTCCTTCAAGAAGCAAACTATCAATGAAATGGGCAGCATGAGTCCTGGTGAACTATCTAAAGCAATGGTGTTGGCCTTTGTTTTAGAGGGTAAGGCAGAGGGAAGAATGCTGTTATCAAATGGTGTCCAGACACCTATTCCAAAATCAATATAACTTCAATTATCACATGATTCCATAGTTAAGTAGTCTCAAAATGAGTGCACAAGCCCTTTGCAAGTTATTGACATATACTTAGTGTTAAAAGTTAAACTAGAGTTAAAAGATCTTTGTCTTGAGATAAGTGAGAGGAAATTTCTGTATGGAAATGTTGTGTATAGCCTGTTGGCTGGATGGAGTCACCCATATCAGAAATAGCATTATTTTTGAGTAACATCAGGGAATATTAATTCCTATATTCTTCCTGCTAATCGTATACTGGAGTGTGTGGATACTGATGACTGCTTTTACATGATAATGAGTACAGATATTGGTTATGTTAGACCTCATACAAAAGCCACCTGTAACTGAAGAAAGCTTTTGTGGCATTTCCCAAGAACTATCAGATTCCTATAATGACTGAGATTCCTATAATGAATCAATTCTCGGGGGAACTAAGTGAGGTTTCTTTCTATGGCTGTTACCTGGGGTTTTTTTAGCTTAAATGAAAATACAACCTAAATTGGAACTGGATGACCACTTTTCCTTTTGTTACACTTCTGCCGAGAAACTTATTGATGCTCATGACCAAGATGAGTATCATGCTAAACTGCTTTTTACATTTTGCAGTACTGTGCTTATAATTTGATTTTTGTACATTCAAAAGCTAAATATGACAGATTGAGAGTTTGCAATTAAAAATACATCTTTATATAGATGGTTTCCAGTAGTATTTATTGGAGATGGCACTGCTCAGTTTGGCACTGTTTTTACCACTGAGGTTTTTCCTTACATTCTGAGACAACCTGATATGCATGATATGTACTCATTTATATTTCTCTTCTAGGTCATTCTTCAAATCTCTTTTCCATGTCTGTAGTTCCATTACATAAGAGTAGATGTTATTAAATGATTAAAAGCTAAGAGAGCTGACCATTACAGGAATGCACCGCAGTTTGTAATTTTAAAGTCTTCCGCAGAGGAACATATACTTTATTTGACATTCAATCCTTCCATCTCCTTAGATTATCATGTAAAGTCTAATAAAAAAATACCTTATAGCATTCTAAGCTGCTTTAAAAGTATGGTGTACAAAACAGTATTTTCCATCAATCTTGGAACCATAACACGACTGTGTACTCCTGCTTTCCTACTCTTATCTGTAATGTAACCAGGCCTCTTGCTGAGTTACGTTCAGCAGTTTCATTTTGTACCCTTAGTGGAAGAGAGGTACAAACGAAAATGCTGCCCAAAGACTGAGGTATGGAAGAACTTATAATGAGCCTCAATGTGTTGCTCTAATAAATGCTACCTCGCTCTCTATTTATAATGTGAGGGATGGCTCAGTTTTTGTCCTCTGACCAACTATACCTTCCAGCATGAGAAAAGGAGACTGGGAGGTGAATTTATCCCTCTCTACAACTACTTGAAAGGAGGTTGTAGCCACTGGGGTTTGGTGTCTTCTCCCAAATAACATATAAAGTGACAGGAGAAAGCATCCTCAAGTTGTACAAGGTGAAGTTTAAATTGGATATTAGGAAAAAAATTCTTCAGTGAAAGGGTTGTCAAGCATTGGAACAGGCCAATCAGAGAAATTATTGAGTCACCATTCTGGAGATATTTAAAAGACGAGTAGATGAAGACTTAGGGAAATGGTCTAGTGGTGAATTTGGTAGTTCTGGGTTAATGGTTAGAGTTAATGATCTCAAAGGTCTTTTCCAACCTAAATAATTCTGTGAGTTAAATCTCCTGACCATCATTGTCTTGTCTCACATGAGATATTTTTTCCTATTTAATAATGCACAGGAACCTGTTTAGATTATAAGCAACAGAGACATTGTAGTGCATTTTGATGCAGTGGTTTATTTCACAGATTTTAATCCTCTGAAATTCACAATGATAATTTGTGAGAACCATTTCTGTCTTACTCCTACTGAAAGAGCAAACTGTAAGTAACAATGTGTGGTACTTTATTACACTGTGATTCAATTTATAAGAGGAGAGAAGTCTTTCGTTTTTTTTCTCACATACATAAGATCAGTTGAAAAAAATAAAAAATTCAACTAGGATCTTGGTCTCTGATTCAGTATTGGTAATAAATGGGGGGAGAGGGAGAAAATGCTGCTGAGAAAATGGGCTGTGAATAGGAAGGAACAAGATGCACCATAAGCAATAGGGAAAGCAGCTCTGTAGAGAAGGACCTGGAGATCCTAGTGGACAGTAAGCTGTCCATGAGCCAGCAGGGTGTCCTTGTAGCTAGGTAGGCCAAGGGAATCCTGAGATGCATTAGGAAGAGCATTGCCAGCAGGTCAAGGGAGCTGATCCTGCTCTTCTACTCAACCCTGGTGAGGCCACATTTGAAGAACTGCTCCAATTCTGGGCTCCTCAGTACCAGGAAATATGGAGCTTCTGGAGCAGGTCCAGTGCAGAGGTACTAAGGTGGTCAAAGGTCCAGAGAATCTCTCTTATGAGGAAAGGCTGAGCGAGCTGAGCCTGCTCAGTCTCAAGGAGAGGTGACTGAGAGGGATATCATTAATGTGTATAAATGTCTAAAGGATTGGTATCAAAAGAATGGAGCCAGGCTCTTCTTGATTGTGCCAAGTCATAAGACAAGAGGCAATGGGCATAAAATGATACACAGGAAGTTCCACCTGAACATTAGGAATTTTTTCGTGTGTGTGTGTGAGTGGCTGTGCACTGGAACAGGTTGTCCAGAGAGGTCCTAGGGTGGCTCTCACTGGAGACATTCAAGAGCCATCTAGACAGAATCCTGTGCCATGTACTCTAGGATGGCCCTGCTTGAGCAGGGAGGGTAGACAATATGGCGACCCGCTGTGGTCCCTTCCAAACTGACCTCATGTGTAATTCTGTGAAAGTTCTCCATTTTAGGTTATATATAAAAAAAAAAAA
>VXBQ01004368.1:839899-853894 GCA_013400175.1 Phainopepla nitens
TCAGTTGAAAAAAATAAAAAATTCAACTAGGATCTTGGTCTCTGATTCAGTATTGGTAATAAATGGGGGGAGAGGGAGAAAATGCTGCTGAGAAAATGGGCTGTGAATAGGAAGGAACAAGATGCACCATAAGCAATAGGGAAAGCAGCTCTGTAGAGAAGGACCGGGAGATCCTAGTGGACAGTAAGCTGTCCATGAGCCAGCAGGGTGTCCTTGTAGCTAGGTAGGCCAAGGGAATCCTGAGATGCATTAGGAAGAGCATTGCCAGCAGGTCAAGGGAGCTGATCCTGCTCTTCTACTCAACCCTGGTGAGGCCACATTTGAAGAACTGCTCCAATTCTGGGCTCCTCAGTACCAGGAAATATGGAGCTTCTGGAGCAGGTCCAGTGCAGAGGTACTAAGGTGGTCAAAGGTCCAGAGAATCTCTCTTATGAGGAAAGGCTGAGCGAGCTGAGCCTGCTCAGTCTCAAGGAGAGGTGACTGAGAGGGATATCATTAATGTGTATAAATGTCTAAAGGATTGGTATCAAAAGAATGGAGCCAGGCTCTTCTTGATTGTGCCAAGTCATAAGACAAGAGGCAATGGGCATAAAATGATACACAGGAAGTTCCACCTGAACATTAGGAATTTTTTCGTGTGTGTGTGTGAGTGGCTGTGCACTGGAACAGGTTGTCCAGAGAGGTCCTAGGGTGGCTCTCACTGGAGACATTCAAGAGCCATCTAGACAGAATCCTGTGCCATGTACTCTAGGATGGCCCTGCTTGAGCAGGGAGGGTGGACAATATGGCGACCCGCTGTGGTCCCTTCCAAACTGACCTCATGTGTAATTCTGTGAAAGTTCTCCATTTTAGGTTATATATAAAAAAAAAAAAACCACAGAATGCAATAAATAATGTAGGTCATACGGACACTAAAATTTTTTCATTCACCAAGGAACCTAAATTGTAGACTGGGAGTAGACTTGAAAATATGCTAAGTGCAGTAGTAAAAAAATACTGCTTTCTGATGTAAAACTGAGACTCTGGAGGGTAGTTTCAGCTTTCACAAATTCTTTTAGCTTTCCCTTTAGGAGCAAAATGATGGGGATGTTAAGGCATTTGTTTCTCTCTTTATCAGTCTATTTGAATTTCCTAAAGAAATAGCATTATTTTTTAAAGATTTCTGAAACATTTAAAGTTCTGTGGCATATCAGGGAAAAACAACCTAAACAGTTAAGCTTATAAAATGTTTGAATTTTCTTTTATACAACCAATTAAGTAAGACATTATTGAAGACAGTCCTGAGTTTCAGTAAAGAATTAAACAAACTATGGCAAACAGCTATCATGATCCTGTTATCATTGCTGATGTATGGCTCACACTAAGTCCTCCTACATCACTAAGAGATACAGCTGACTCTGCACCTCTTCACAACCAGTAGTTGGAAACTGGAAATATATATCTATATAGCAGATGCTTAGGATGCAATTTTTGATGAAACAATGAGAAGAAAAAGAAATCACTTCCAAAAAATAGTCCCAGTTCCAATTAGGAAATGTCCTGTCTGAGAGATCCTGAGGCAGTGAATATGTCTGCAGATTGGAATGACTAGAATCCTTTCAAGACAAAGAGGATGTAGTTGGAAGCCTGTTACAGTGACCCTGAGAGATGTGCCAGCAGAGACTTTTCTCCTAATCAAGCAGAAATTTCATTGCACAAGAAATAAATTAAGATTCAATCCTTTGTTGTGCAGATTTAATGGACAGCAGAAAGTTAAAATCTTCTTTTGCTGACAGCATAATTTATATAAACTCTGAAATAAGCCTTGGGAAAACAGAAATAACAGTACTAGGAAAAAAGCCCAATGCAAACCCAAACATAGAACAAAACCAACAAAAGAATCCCCCAAACTACACGCAAATAAATCAAAGCAAAAAAAAATCCAACTCTTCCAACAAAGAAAGGTGTGAAATAGGAATATAGCATGTTTTGAAATTGTCAAATTATAGACCTTGAGCATGTACCCATGACCTCCTTTTCATAACATAAATTCAGAGAAAATAGGTTTTGAAAGCTCAGAAGGTCCTTGTTATTTAATGGAAAAAAAGACATTTAACAAGAATCAAGGATATGAAAAGCAATTCTAAAATTTAAAAGTGATTGGCCTTGAATCTATCAGGAAATAGCTCCTAAGACAAAAAGCCTAATGACTCTATCAGTTTTGGGCTTACTTAATTGCTGCTATCATTGCAGATGCAGACACTCTTTTGCAGTACCATATCAAAACTCAATAGGAAAGAAGAAATACAGAAACTGGCTAAAGAGCATCAAAGTAGTATAAGACCTAATTTCAGCATCCCTAAAAACTGGTGCGTGGACCCTAGCTGGACACGAGGTGCCCACCAAACATGCTTTATCACTCCCTTCCTCAGCTGGACTGGACTGAGGAAATATAACCAAAGGCTAATGGGTTGAGATAAGGACAGGGAGAGAACATTGATCAGTTGCCATCACTGGCAAAACAGATTCGGGGAAATGGGTTGAATTTATTACCAATCAAATCAGCCAAGTTAATAAGAGATGAAAACTGAAACAAGACACCTTCCCTTACCCCTCCCTTCTTCCCAGGCTCAATCTGACTCCAGACTTCTCTACCTCTGTCCCTAACAGTGTGAGGGGACATGAAATGGGGCTTGCAGTTACCTCATGGAATTTTGTATCTGCTGCTCCTTCCTCCTCAGGGGAAAAACTCCTCAAGCCTTTCCCCTGCTCCAGCCTGGGATCCCTCTCACAGGAGACAGCTCTCCATGAATTTCTCCAACTTAAATCTTTCCCCTGGGCAGATTTGCGTGAACTCATCCTTCTCCACTGACCTTGGTCTCTACAGATCTGTTTCTCTCACATATTCTCACACCTCCCTACAGCTGCAGTTGTTGCTGCACAGTAACTGTTCCCTCTCCTTGACTATTTTTTCAGACAGGCACTACCAAGATCACCAATAATTTTGAGCTTGTTCAGAGGAAAGTTCATCTTGGAGTCAGCTGGCATTTGCTGTATCAGGCATGGGGAGAACTTCTGGCATTGGTTTACAGAAACCATCCCTTGATGCCCCTCACAACCAAAACAGTGTCACATACACTTAGCGTAATGACTTAACATGGAAGCATCTTAAAAGTAGCTGGATTATGATTCAAGCAGCTACTTAATCGATTACTATTCTAGAACTTCATAAACACACTTGTGAAAGACGTTCTTCTAATTTTCAGCCTACCTTTATTCATGGACATGAGGCACATACAGTATAATCCATAGGAAACAATTTAAAAGTATTCTTCCATAGTCAAGAAAAATGCTTATTTGGTTCAATAATAGGAAAAAAATTGCTTAAAACCAGATGAGGTTCACAAATCTGTTTGTTCTTTATCTCTGTATGATTTCTTAGCAAAATTAATACGATTCTGCCTTGTTCAGCTAGTGCACAGATACAGAAAATGCACTTAGTTAAAAGAGATTAGTCTAGTTAGTACCTCAGTAAGTAGCACAGACTTTAGTGTTATTTAATGTAAATAGCCTTCAAAATATAAGGTTTAAAGTTTACATGGATTTAATATATTTTAAAATATTTTTAATTTGCTGTAACTTAGTAAGCTACTCATCTTATTCTATTTCTATATAGATGGCCTTACTGAGACAAGTACTTAAATCTAAATTCCAGTAAAAATTCTGTATTACAGTTTGTAGAAAAGTAATGTCTTTTAATTTCATGTAAAGATGTTTTAATTTGGATGAGATTAGAATATTTGCTACTCCCTGCTTTTAATTTTTTTTATCTTCACATTACTTCTTTATACTGTTTTTTTTTTATTTTACAGGCATAAATTTGCCATACCGATGTTTTGTTTTTTCTCTTTTTTTCTTTTTGTTGTGCTTTTCTGCTGAATTGATAATTTCATATTGCATTTAATAGCTCCTTAGAAGAACTATATTTTATGAATTACCACTTTGGTAATCTCCTGGAGCCTGGATTAATATTTAAAGAACTTACTGGGCACAGCCAAGACATAATAGAGTTTAAACTCTGTAATTATCCTATTTCACTGCTTGATATACGCTATGTGTCTAACTGTGAGTTTAAGTATTGAAGTACACAAATTGCTGAATCTGAAAGTTAGGGATTTACTTTTGCTGGTGAGTGCCTATGATATTGTAATAGCTCCACAATATTTTCAGGGTCTGGAAAGTATGTTTGAACTATGATGTCTCAATAGATAAAATTTCTGCCTATGTTTCAGGGTATATTCATGGAGGAAGTACAAGCGTCACTTGGACAATTCTTAGTTGGAACTGTTTGGGTCGTCTTCACTTCTAAGGACTGATGCAGAGCATACCTGGAAGCAACAACATATGCAGTTTGAGATCTAAAGCATAATCCTCACTCTTACCCCTGAGAGGATTCTCATGTGCCACAATTAGTCACCCTTTGATTGCTTTATTTATTTCCTGAAAGCACCTCTTTCAGTCTCTTTTTCAAGTTCCTCTAAGTTTGATAATTCCTTCTGAAATTCTTTCTTTTGTGACCTCATTATGTCTTTCTGAGAAAGGCACTCTGGAGACTTATGTTCAAACAATCTTTCATATCAAAAGAAGAGTTTTCAACAGCCATATACAATGGGCAGTTCTTGTTTTTCATGCTTTGTTAAGGGAATTATCTGTGGTCCTTTAGGGTTGCAAACTGCTTAACAAATATTGTAAAGCTGAGGTATTTATCTCCCAGAAATAGGATTAAACTACTGCCTCTCTTGTTTTCTTCTGCTTTACCTTGGTGATGTCCTTATTTAAATATGTTTAAGTACTGTACTTTCTCAAGTGCTAGTCGTGCTGTTCTCCAGAATAATGTGACCTTAGTGTTTTGGGGTTTTTTTGGGTTTTTTTTTTAATACTAACAGCAAAAGAAAATAAATGTGTATAATCATGTCTTGACTGATCTTTGCTGTTGTTGACTTAAATGAGAAAAACATTAAGAAGCCAGGAAAAGCAGAAAAGGAAAGAAAAGGGAGGGAGAGATACACAAGTTCTTTCTCATTAAAGAGCAACATGATTTTTTGATCGTGAATCAGCAATCAGGAAATGAACAGGTAAAGTGTGATTTATAGAAAGCATTTTCTGAGCTATTGTGCATCGAGTCTCAAGAATATTTCAGCCAAGACTTTGTACTGGAGAAGAGTTTGGCAAGACACTGGGACAACCTAGGGGCAACCAGTAGCAATCTGGGAAGGCAGTTTATCACCTACTGCGAGGTGCTTTGATGGAGTGTTCATCCACTTTTTCACTATCCATGTTCAGTAGGCATGGAAAAAACTGCAGCCTGGAGCAGTGACCACAGAGAAGATCTGATACCCTCAGTCAACCCCTGCCAGCAAACAGCAATTTCAGTGCACTTGCAGAGGGCACTTGATGTAGTTCTGAGATTTTTCTTAAAATAAATCTAAACTTATATGTCTTTATAATTAGTTTAACACAAGTCTGTGTGATAACAAAATGCCACCAAAATAAACATCCTGTCAGTTGAATGTGGGAAAACATCAGGGTTTCACACAGAAATCAGAGCTCATCCTAATAAAACTCAACAGGAAGCCAATTCTAATCACACAATTTAATTTTGGTCCTGAGATTAAAAATGGGGGGAAAAATCACAATTCATTAATTCCTACAGAAAACCAACTCTAGATTTAGGATTTGAAAGACAAAAAAAATTAAAATTGGGATAAAGAAAATATCTGAAATCAAATATAAATTGCACATTTGTTTAGAAATATTGCTTTTAAAAATAAAGGTTACTTTCTACTTAAATGGCAGCAATCCTACTGTTCCAAATATTATCCAAATCCTACTGTTACCTTAACCGACTGAAAAATGTGATACTTGTACACAAAGAACTTTATTCAGTACTTTTAAAATGGTGCTTGAGTGGTTCAAATTGACACATATTTATGAAAGTTATATACAGAAACTGAAATATTACTGGAATAGAAAATGTCAACTATGTAAGACTATATACCTCACATGTTGAAAGGTTAAGATAAAAGTATATTCACCTTGTTAAATTTTGGGGGTAGAATTTTCTCTTGGTTTTCATTTGTTTCCTTATGACTTTCTTGTAAGGTCTGGTTCAAGTGAACCTTCAATCAGTGTTCAGAGATTTTAGCATGTCTGTGAGGTTAATCCTATCAAAATTCACTGACAAAAATTATTTGGCAGCTCTATAGATCATGTGTGTTTTAGCTGTATATAAACAAAAACACAAAATAAAATGTTATAGTTATCTCAAAGATGAACCCTGCATGGTATATAAGCACCAAAATCCTTTTCTCATGTTTGAAAAAGGTCAGAAATTTTTGCTACATTCTATCTCAATTTTTATATACATAAATAAAAAATTCCAAGTATTTTTCATGTTGTCAAAGACATCTCACCAAAATATTTTTCTTTGTTTGTCATGTGTAATGGGAGACTTCTTTGACTCTTAGTAAGGGGAGATTTCCTCAATGCTTAGAGTTTGATTTGCCTGTCAGTGCCCCAGGAAAGGTGAGACTCTTGTGCCTGACCAGTCTGTCAGTGTCCTGTTATGGGGACACTGTACTGAGCAGTACTGTTGGATCACAGGGTGGTTTGATTGACTCAGGGACAGACACCCACAGCATAAGGGAGATCTCCCCATGGGTCTTCCCATTTAACAGCCCCTCAGTGGGTCTTACACCTCACTCGAGTATGGTACCTGCTGCTGGCTGCGAGCACCCGTGAGGGGCTCAAACTAACAGTTTATGAAATACTCTTTGTTAATAGAAAACTGTGACAGGTTAAGGTTTGGGGATTGCTGGTGATAGTATCTCACTGCAAAACCATATTCAAAGCAATACGCAGACCAGCTCTAATCCCCAATAAAAATATTCAGCACACACAGAGAGTGGTTCTCACCCAATGTGTATCCCTATGGGGGAGAAGGCAGGTTCAGCCCATTGACTAATCCCAGAAGTTATAATGGAGTTCTCCCTAACTTATCCCTCTTCTCAAATTACTTTTATACTATTTCTTCATATATTTAGGTGGAGTTTGAGCAACTCCAGTCATAAAAACCCTTGTTACCAATTGGTGTAAAATTCTCTCCCTTCTCTCTTAAAGACAGTCCATGAAATCAAGAGTGCACGCTTTGTGAGGAGGGGTCGTACCTTGGAGGCAGGTAACTTTGGGATGGACGTGTGTATTAATATTACAATTAGGTTATGATGAACCAAGTTCATCCAAGGAGGGTGATTTCACCACAGCTGTTGGGTCAGCAGCAGGACATCTCCTCTTCTCTCCCCTGGCTGACAGGTGCTATGCAGTTTATCAGCTGAAAAGAACCACTGAGTTCTCCTCCCTGCAAGGATTTCATCAGAGCCTGGACTTGATGTCTCCACTCCACTCTACTCTCCATTCCACTCTGTCAGCAGGGTCTTACATTAGCAGATTGTAGATGTGGGGAATCACTGTGGATTAGGTCTCAAGTGCACCAATTGCAATCCATCCGGGGAATAGCAGCTTCATTTTACCCTATCATTTCTGTATCATTATAATTTCTATTGGGATGTGAATATAATTCCTCATTTTCCTCTAACTTTACCCTCAGTGGTTAAAAAAAATTATTTAAGTTTCCAAAGATGGATTTAAAATTATGCAAGTCAATGTAAAATTGAGCTTTTGAAAAAAAGTTCTTGCACAGCCCAGAAGTGTTAAAACTCAAACTAACTCCTTAATGGACTGCAGACTTTTAATTGTCTACATACAACTTCTGGGCATTTATGTTCATGGGACTGGGAATACATGTGTATTCAATAGGTACAATATACTTAAATAACACACCTAGCAGAAGTAATGTGCCATTAGATATCTGCTAGACAATAGAAAAGAAGGAGTGTGATTTGATGTTCTCCAACAATAGTGAATGCTTGCTCCACAAATTTACTGAAGGTTACCACTACATATATTTAAAAATTTCTTGGTTCTCCCAAATTAGGATGCACAGCTCTATTCAATGATTCAAGAAGAATCCGGAGGAAAAATGCAAAATCTTTAACTCCAGAGTTCAAATTCCTTATATTTCTTATGGATTTCCAATCCTACATCTAAATCCTACATCCTTATCTAAACAGGACTTATGAATGAAGAAAGATATGGTAAAAATAAACAAACAAGAGTATTCTTCAGTGAGAGTACAACATACAAGATAAACTTATGGAAGAGTAGCCTGGTGATGTGGTCATTGTTTCCATGACTGCTTCTGCTTTTCAATATTTAATATAACATGTATTCACCTGTCAGGGATTAGGATCTAAAATGCCTCTTCCACTCTCTTTCAATTGAAAGACTCCCTCTGTCAGCAATTCAAGCAGCAAATTGAAAAGGTGGCAAAATAGTATGAGAGGGACAGTGATCAGCTGCTCTACCTAGAACTCAGTCCAGCAGTTTCTGCTGCTAGTCCTGCTGAGAGCAGAAACATAGACTTCCTTGTCTTCTCTTTCTACAGGTCCATCCCTGCCAGTCCATCCACTGTGTTTTGGGCTCTAAAAATCCTGGTTTAGATTGTGTCCTAAATTCCTGTAGTACAAGATCTTTGTGTATGACCATGAAAGTTCTTGCATAAACTGCTGTCCAACAGGAAGCTAGGATTTCCAAAATAATGGAAGGTGTCCTTGCCTGCTGGTAGTTGTGCCTTTTTTGCAATCACAGCTCTATGGCTTGTCCATGAATGTGGGGTTACTGACTGATCCAATGTACCACATAAATTCACCAGCATGATAACCTGACCTCACTAAACACAACATTCACAATGTAAGTAAAATATGTAAAAAAAAAAAAAAAGAAACAAATAAAAAAATTAAGAAAACCCCAAGCAACACACACCAAAACCCATACCAAACAATGAAACCCAAACTCTAGCATTTTACACACATCTCTAAAGAGAGCTCAAAATACCTTTACCCAATCTTCTCTAGAGAGAAAAATGTTTTTCAAATACTCAGGAAAGACATTCAGTGTAACTCACAGAATGACAGGATAACTCAAATTGAAGAGGACCTTAGTCAAAACTTCTCAAATCAGGGAGGAGTTGTGATATTGAATCAGATTGCGCAGAGATTTATTCAGCTGGGTAAACATCTAAGGATGGAAACCTGGGAAAAAAATCTTTCTTTGGACAACCTGTTTCAAGGCTTTATTATCCACATTTATTATTATAAATGTGAAAGCATTTATTCTTATATCCAGTTGGTTAGACACTCCTGTTTATGACAACTCTCATTTCAATGAATATTCATTGTCTCTTCCTCTCCTGCCTTCAACTACCATGACGAACCTGGCTCTATCTACCTGATTACCTTCTCCCCAATATTAGAAAGGTGCTGTTCAGCTCCCTTAAAGCTGCCTCTTTTTTCAGCCAAGGAAGTCTCTCAGCCTCTCCTCATCAAATTTTATCCTGTTAAATTGACAAATAAATGATGGCTTTAATTCTTCTGTTTTAGTGTTTAGAGCATCCATTTTATATACCAAAGCTATCTTTAGGAGAATATGAAAGATAGATTAATGAGAAAATTGGAAATGCATGTTCAGACACTATGATTTGATCAAAATAAGAGAAATTGAGTGATTGGCTAGAGTGAAAATAGCAGTCACTGAACTTTTCATGCTTCAATTCTGTGATTTTTCACTATTTGTAATATAAGATAATAAGTAATGAATTACATAAAGTTTTGCATTATGCTCTTCCAAGTGAGTTTATAAAAGAATCATGATTTCATCTTTTCTCTACTTTGCAGTCATAAGTATTTTCTAGTGCCTTTTGTGCAAAAATATTCAAAAGGTCTGAAGTTTGCATAAGCCCTTTTAGCATTTTAAAGTTCCCTACCTTCTCCCTTATTTGCCAGTGTGTGCAAATGCTTTGTCTGAAACAGGGCTAATTTTTTCACAGTAGCTAGTAGGGGTCTGTGTTTTTGATTTGTGCTGGAAACTATGTTAGTAACACAGGGATGCTTTTCTTATTGCTGTGCAGTGCTTGCACAGAGTCAAGGCCTTTTCTGGTCCTCACTCCACCCTGCCAGCACAGGAGCTGGAAGAGGACACAGGCGGGACAGATGACCTCAACTGACATGGGATATTCCAGAGCATATGGCATCATGCTCAGCATATGGATCTGAGGGAAGAAGAAGTAAGAGGAAGTAATGGTGTGTCCTGGAGTGACTTTGTGATTCTTGCACCCCAAATCATTTGTCTGTTTGTGCTGGGTGTTGAGTTCTGCATCTTTAAGACTGGTTCTGAGAGCAAAGAGGGGAGAGAAGAAGCACAGAGTTTGTTATCAGGAACTGCACTCGCTCCCCAACATCCTTTTCTGGTCTGTGCTGTCTGCAGTGGACAGCGGGAGAGAGCTCTCCTTTGCTTTTTAGTTAGTTTTAGCTGGCTGAGGCAGAGAAGTTCCCTGGACTGTGGTTTTGTTCTTTTCTTGGAACCGTTTTGAACTGCTCTGGACTGAAAAACCCAGAAGAGGACCAGGAGTTCCCACATGTAGCCCGCCCGAGCCTGGCCTGGGCCACAGCATTTTCCAGAGCTGGAGGGACTGAGCAACTCACAAGAGGGACTTTTCTGAATTTGTCATCTCCTCAGAGCAGTGAGAGTTTTTGTTGTTTAGTATTTTTCAGTTTTGTGCTGGGGAGCACTTTGCCTGTTGAATAAACAGTTTTTTCTGCTTCTCTCTGAGGAAATCTTTTCCCAGACCAGTTGGGGCAGAGGCTGCTTGAGTTTGCTTTTCTGGAGGAATCCCTTTGGAGGTTGTCTCCCACATTTGCCTAAACCAGGACATGGTGTTTGTCTTCCCCAGTGAACATCAGGTGTGAAGGAGTCCTGCTTTCCTGGGGAGGGCTGAACCTATCGACCCATGGGAACTGGTGAATTAATTCCTTGTTTTGATTGGCTTACATGCCTAGCTTTTGCTTTACCTATTAAACGGTCTTCATCTCAACCTTTGAGTTTCCTCACTTTCACTCTTTGCATTCTCTACCCCACCCCACCAGTGGGGAGTGATCAAGCAGCTGCATGGCACTTAGTTGCCACTCAGGATTCAACCACGACCAAGAGAAGGGAAAGCACTTAACAGTACTAACTTAAAATTATTTTTAAAATGACACTTTTGAGATTGCAAAATTCTGTAAGACATATCAGAGTACGATGAGACTGCACCTTACATTTCACCCCTGGTCTCATATCTCTGTATATTTTGTACTGAGAAATGGATATGAACCTATATTCATTTTAGGAATAAGTGCATCATTTATAAAAAAGCCTGGCTACAGCTACATTTAACAACTGTGTTGTGAAATCCCTGATGGTTAAAAGAAGTTCACACAGACAGCTGAGTATGAATCAAAAGAAAAAGCCTGCAACATTCTCCTGCCTTTGAAGACTTTAAATTCTCCACTGGAAATGCTTTTAGCCAACATAAACTGTCAATTTCTGCTTTTGAATACAGCTATTCAGCTGAAAGTGCATTCAAAACATTGTTTAAAAAAATACTTCTTCTTGCTTTGTACTTTCAGTTTTAAAGGTGTGGGTATCCAAGGAGGAAGAGCCTACAACAGAGCCCTATAAAGTGTGTTACACAGTAAGAAGCCCATACCTGAAGGGAGTCAAGAAGAATCCTATAGGTGTTCTACAGTTTTAGCGAAGAGTCACACTGGAAAGGTTTATAGTTCTGACACCCCCTGGTTAGAGTCATGTGGTCACTAGGGTTGCTGAACTGAGTAGCCCAAGAAAACCAAGGCTGGTCCAGCTCCAGCAGCAAGACTGGACACATTTTCTCAATATGCACGCAGACAATTGCATGTATTTTATACACATATGTAGCCCCCTGGCAAGCCAAACAGATCAGCACAGACAGCAAACAACATTCATGCAAGTAGAAACAGCATCAGTGGCCTTATCCTGTTCCACTCACAGGCTGAGCAGGCTGAAGATGCATTAGTGAGAAATATGTCTATGTACATCCCTGTAGATACTGTGTCTGTATCTGTACGATACACTGTGGGCAGCAGTACTAATTACAAAAGGACTAGAAGCAGTCTAACCCTTGATAAGCCACAGGTGTAAACAATAAGGACAAGCTCTACTAAAGAGGAGGCTGGCTGATCCTGAGTTAGTCAAGATTTACTGGCCATGCTAAGAGGAGATAGAGTCAGGTGGCTGGGCAAGGAACAGAAAAGGTAAGATGTTGAACAAGGAACAGGCAAGAATAGGCAGCCGTGTGAGGGAACAAAAAGGAGTTAGCTGGTCATGCAGAAAGAAGAAGAAGAAGAAAGAAAGAAATCAGAAGGCTGTGTTATACTGTTTGGGTAAAATTTATTCATCATTAGTATGGTGCTGCCTAAGGAAAAGGGCTGAGTGATGTTGCCTGTAGAACAAAACAGAAGGCTGTGAGTAGCTGCTTGAACAAAGTTTAGCTCTCTCAAAAGTATTGTATTGATCTCGGCAATGACATATGCAACTTATGGTTGTGGGCAACCACGACAATACGCATCTCCCCAGGAGGTGGCCTTACAGTCTATGGGCTGATTATAGCCTTATGTCCTCATTCTCCCAGCTGCTGGCACCCAGGCACTCAAAGCCCCAGGGCACACAGATACACACACGTGTGTAAGCCTGCACTGGAGAAGACATCTGGCAAGACCTGTGGCCCTCTGGACTGGGGGGCCCATGCTGAAGCAGGTTTACTGGCAGGACTTGTGACCCCATGGGATACCCATGCTGGAGCAGTCTGTTCCTGAAGGTCAGCACCCTGTGGAAGGGACCCAAGCTGGAGCAGTTAATGAAGAGAAGGACCTGTGGAAAGGACTTGTAGAAGTTTCTAATGGTCTCCTATGGGATGAAGCCCATGCTGGAGCAAGGGAAGAGTGTGAGGAGCCCTCCCCCTGAAGAGGAAGGAGTGACAGAGGCAATGTATGATAAACAGATTACAGCACCCATTCCTCATCCCCCTGTGCTGCTGGGAAGGCAGTGAAGGTAGAGAAAACTGTAAGATTGAGTCCAAGTAGAAGGGAGGGGTGAGGGTAGGTATTTTTAAGACTTCTTTTTTATTTGTCATTATTCTACTCTGATTTGATTGCTAATAAATTAAATTGAATTCCTCAAGTCTGTTTTGCTCATGACAGTAATCACCGAGTGATCTATCCCTGTGCTTATCTTGACCTATGAGTCTGTTTCCAGTTGAGGAGGGGAGTGATAGAGCAGCTTTGGTAGGCACCTGGCATCCATTCAGAGTCAACCCACCACTCTCCCCAAAGCATACTGTAAAAATTTTTGTACGTTCCAAAAATATTCTTCTGGATTCCATACTGTGTCCCATATACCTAGGCAGTCACCATACTCAGCGTGAAAGGTGACCTGGAGAGAAGCTCCCACTGTGTTAGGATGGTGGGTGTAACCTGGTCCATGGGAAGGAAACTCTTCTGGGACACACCTGGAGGACCCAGAAATGGAAATTTGCTCTGACTGGTTTATTGAGTTTCCTCCACCTGACCTTGTGTCTCTGTATGCTTCTGTACATGTAGATCAGAGTCTTTTATTATAAAAATTGCCTCTGCAGAGACATCAATCAAAGTTGAGATCCCCTAAAAGACATTTTGCAGCTTTTCTCCCCTCCTAAAACACCTAAGCATCTATCTGATATTTCAATAAGGGCTTATGTTTTTGTGTTCATAGACATGCTAAAACATCTGCCTATTGAAGCTGTGGATTTACTGGTTCTATGGTTCTCAGCAACTTTCCATCAGGTTCACAAGGCAAGCATTTATCATCCATAATACTTTCACAGTAGACAAAAGAAAACTTACTGCTAGTCCATGTTTCCTTACAAGTTAAAACAGGAAATTTAAATTAATTTTCTTCTTCATGGTAAGATTTGAACCTAAAGTCTTAAACTCAGAGGCAAAAAAAAAA
>VXBQ01004368.1:853919-873549 GCA_013400175.1 Phainopepla nitens
TTAAAAAAAAAAAAACAACAACAAAACTACACTGAAGAATAAAGTGCTTGTTAAATATACATAGTCAAGAACACAACCAACTGAAACATTATCCCGCAAAATAATGGAAGTGTTTGCTACCATAGAAAATGTAAAAAATTTCAAGCTACAAAATTTCTAGAAGAGAAATTCATGTACTCTTATCTATACTTCGTGTTCCCCAAATATGTCACTTCAATGATCTGAAAAATAGAGAAGCCTTTTTTTGCTCTTTGGAATGCCAAAATTCTAGTATTAACTTAAAAAAAAAAACCAAAAAAGCCCTATTTACATAAGCATAGGACATGCAGACTTTCCCAAGAACGAAATTCAATCTGGGCCATTCACATGGTCAGCTGTGGGGTTTTTTTGAGAACTCTTAGCTGAGACAAAATCATTCACTTCTAGGCAGATCCTCATTTCTCTATATCTTCCTGTAAGAACCTGAAATTAACAGTTCTGTTTTCCTAAAATTTGCATTAATTAGAGGTGAAAAATAATTAAATCATAAATATTCAAAAAAATAGTATGACCGTTTAACTTCCTACTATGGACTTTGTAGGCATGCTTTAAAGTTGTTGTCTACAGTGTTTGTATTCTGGATTGAATGCTCCATGTGCTGAAGCCCTGCAGCCTGGCAGTGGATTGACACCATTCACTGATGGGAAGTAGAGAATAAAGTTTTTCTTCCTCTTTATTCATGCAAGTGCAAACTTTTGCATTTTTGCCTTTGCGAACTGCCTTATCTTAACCTACAAGTTGTTTTCCACCTTATTTTATCTCTCCTGTCCTGCTGGGAAGGTAGGCACCTGGCATCCAGACAAGGTCAACCTACAATGTATTTCAGCTTGGAAAGACAATTATTAGCACAAGTTTCCTTGTTTCAAACAGCTGAAATCCTAATAAAAGTTTATGTCCATTTTATTCAGCAATATGGCTATAATTTCTCTGATTTTGTACCTCATGTATATCAAGAACACAAAATCTTAAAAATACTTCAGTATTTTTATGCTTTCTTTTTTCACTTTTGCCTTTAGTCTCATAAAACAGAATGACAAAGACCAAATACATGTGGCAAATACATTTCACCTAAATCTGGACAAACCAGTCAGACTTCCCCTCCCCCATTCTGTTTTTAATTCTGTATTTTTGTGGTCTTCATATTTTCTTTTGTGCAGAAAGCTCGTATGTATTTCTATATTCCACTTAAATTCAGAACAATTTTTATCAAAATGTCCTTTGAAATACTATTCATCCAAATGAGGCAGCTGCAAATTTCTAGGTGAACAGGGAGCATTGTTGAAATGGCTTGGGATGTCTTGGACACAGACTATGGTTCAAAAGAGAAAGAAATAAGAAAAAAAATTGCTTCAAGTAACAGGAAGTGGTTCGTTGTTTTGTTTTGTTTTGTTTTTTTTTCTGAGCACAGACAATTTTTCTGAGCACAGCCAGGAATTCTGATTATATTGTTGTGAAGCATTCTTAACAAACAAGGTATTTCCTCTGAACAAGTTGACCAAACCTGAGATTTTTTGCCTTGTAGAAACCCACAGGGAGTCAAAGGGCCTCATTAACTCCATGAAACTATCTCTTCTTATGGAGATTGATTGACTTAGCAGAATTTTGAACAGCTTATATATCTGCTACAGGGCAAATTCTCATTTAATGAAAGTTTTCCAGAGTCATTGGACCAAGTTTTTCTTGTACAATTTTGCTGAAGGTACACCAACACCAACGAAGTAATATTCTGTCCCAGTGTTTGATTTCTAATGAAAATACTAACTACAGGAAAATGAAGAGCATGAGAGAAATAAAGCATATGAAAATAAATCTCAAAGAACAGCAAAGAACTAGTGTAGCTTTCTTCCCAAATCAAAATCTGCTGAGATTATTTATGCTATCATTTTCTTCCTATCTGCTTCAGCATATGAGAACAGAGCTCATTCTCTGCAGAGGTATTTTAGAGATGTCGTAGAGATAGGATGTCTGAATGACTGTCTTGTGCAGTAAATTATTGTGAGAAAATAATTTAACCTATGAATTACCATGATGACATCATGATGCCATTAAGCTACCCCAGTTGGCTACTCCAGCTTTAATACTTTAGCAAGAGTTACTGCCTTTCATTTGTCTGAGCCCTATCAACAAGAGAGTGAAAATTCACAGCATCTCTACAAACAAATATTTTGCATATTGATGCATCCGTGCAACAGCATGTGCTTTCATTTGCAGTAAGAACAGTCCTCCATCCTCCAGCAGGAAGACAATTGCAGTAAACTATAAATGAGAATTTCTTCTCATCTGTCTAGTGAACCAGACCTCCAAGGAAGCAAAGAAGTCAGGCTATGCTCTTTGTCTATTCCCTCCACCAAGATCAAATAAGTAGACCAGTTTTTTCAACCCAATGAGTTGAGCTGGGGTCCTAAAAGTCTTGTTACTTACCTATATGAAAGTGCATCCAAAAAAGCTATCTTGGAAATGCATTATTGAAGCGACAAAAACAAGTGTTCAAGCACTAAGAACCAGAAGATTCCGGTTCCCTGTAGAAACTAAATTCAAGCTTCTAGCACATTTCTCCTACACAGTGATTAAATGAACCCCTTTATGGAAGCAGTATCCCCCCTGTGTAATCAGGAATGCACTTGAGAGAAAGTGATGGCTCTGGAACTGCAACTCTTGTGCATACCTAAACACAAATGCACAATGCTCCCTCCTTTCCCAGGCTTCTTGTGTGCAGCAGTTCTCACATACAAACCCCAATGCTCAGGGTGAGGCAGTAGTCAGTATGTCCTAACTCTGAGAACTCATTGCAGACAGGGTAAGAAAGCAGTGTTTTACTAGTGTCTTGGCCAATTATCAAGGCAAAAATCACAAGTAACTGTGATTTTTAAGAGCCTCACTCTGAAACTCTACATTAGAGATGATAGATCCTACCCAGTTTTAGATATCATGGTGAGGTAGCTAGATACTGGCTTTACAAAAACCCCAAACAAAACAGTGTTGCCCTTTTTTTAGTCACAGCCATGGGTAGGAGATGATTCTGTGTCAATTTTCAAAACAAGCTTAATGGTTCAGAGTTCACTGTATTTTGTAACCCATTATTTCTTCTGTACTAATGCAGTGGCTTAACCTTTTTGCACATTATCAACTATGAAAATATCTTAAAAGACTGAATCTCCATTTCATATGAAAGTTAATTACAGTTTGGAACAGCTAGGAAAAAAAGAAAAGAAAATTGGATTACTTGTGACAGTGTTGTGACAGGCTTTTTGCATACGATGATTTGCAATAGCCTTAGAGTTCTGGGTGCAGCTAAATGATAGTAATATCAAAATTATCTTGAATATGCAAATGTGCATATCAATGACAAAACTTTTTATTAACTTTTTGTTACAGGTGCAAACAATAGGGATAAAACAATTCCCTGGAGTTTTCATATCTCTGATGATGATCCCAGACATTTCAAATTCTGAACTGAAGTATCTTCAATATTTCCAGGGTAGCTTTTTATACATTCAGAATTACTTTGTAAAAAAATTAGTCCTAATAAAATTCAGACAGAAATATAGCTTTTTTTCTGATTTTTATATTTTGCATCAGAATAAACAGAATATAACATATATGAGAGCATTGTGCATAAGAAATTTATATGACAATTTTTAAAGAAAATAATTTCTATATATGTTGTTGGTTTTTTTTTTACATAAATTTTCTGTTTTAGCTAAATTTTAAATATTTAAATGGCATAAATTTGCATTAACTTTATTGCAAAAGGTAAAATAAAATCAACACAAAAGTACAGTTCATATTCAACTGAGTGGATATTTTTATTAAGAATATATCAGGGAAAGGTCAATTTTTACCCATGAATAACTTGAATTTGTATTTCAGATTCATATGCTTTAATCCCTGCAGTAAAACTTTCAACTGAGCAGAAAATATTTTTTCAATGAGCCACTTACTAAAACAATCACATAAATGTACTTCTAACACTGCATGAACTACCACTGTGACAATTTGTCATGATTTAACTTTCAAATTTGAAATTGCTGACATGATGACAAAAAAGACAAATAATGAGAGCAAACACATTACAGGAAAGGGCATATTTCTTTTTTTTTTGTAATTGTCACAGAATTTTATCAAAAGGACATATAGCTCCTGTTGTGGGAAATAATCTTGTATCTTTGTTCGATTCCAGTTTCATACTGTGTATAATGATTTACAGCTCTTGGGGAGCAAGTGTCATCTACCCAAAACAGTGCATTTCCAGTCTTAAAAGCTTCTTTGTGTTATTACTTAAAGTCTTCATTCTCAATATTGTGTTTTGAATGTCACTTGCTTTTCCCAATATTTTTTTCTCTTTCTACCTACAGTATATTTCTAGATTAAACAGCTTTTTATAGCCTCAAAGTATTAGCAATTTCTCAACTTCTTTTTAAATGATATTTTGAAAATGAAGGAATAAAAAATTCTATATTATCTTGTTATTTATTATAATGTAAATATATCTTAGTATTAATTTGTTTTAGTCAGTAAAAGAAACCATTGACTTAAATCACTTTTCCACCAATAAAATGACGATTATAGAATGTAGCTTGCCCAAAAAACAGGCATTCTTACTGTTGTGAGATAAAATTTTGCCTTTATAAAGAATGCATCTGATTTCATAGAATTGCAGATATGCCAACAGAGGATCTAAAGACATGACATGCTTTATATACTGCTGAAAAACAATTGTTTGTCTGCCATTAATTTATTCGAAATGCTCTTAAAAGCTGCACAAGTTTATTGGTAAGTGTAGATTTTTGCTTCATGGAAGACTGTACTTCCTTAAAAGAATTTACATGATTTTTTTTTTCCCTTTTTCCAAATCATGAGGTAATCAAACTATTTTTAATTAAGTTTAAAAGAAAAATTATCAAAACTGCCTTGTACTGAGGATTATGAAAACAAAACAAAACTGATCAAACAAGTCTTTCATTCCTCAAAAGTGACTTTGGAATGCACCCAACTCATTCAGAAAAAAATAGAACCTTAGAGCATTGAAAATTTTCTGCACTCAGAATGTGAACACGTGCTTGAATTCAACAATTTTAAATTTTAAAATTATTAAAATTTTCCATTTCATTGATATTTTGCATAGAATAAAAATAAAAGGAAAGGTTTTTTGATAAATTGATTTACATACAGAGACTATCTTTGATAGAAAGAAACATGATGTAAGTATTTTTGACTTAATAAATATGCATGGAATATTTTGATCTGAAATATATATTTGAAAATATTAATTGCTGGACTTTTTTTTCCTGTATATTTACTTATATACAGTAAAAGTTATTGTCAAAATATTCTTTTTTTTGTGCAGTTTGCTAAACATTAAAAACACCAGAAATTGGTTTGTTATTCACAAAACTAGCTAGAAATAAATTTTAAATAAATTGATCTTACTGTGATATTCACCTTTTTGCAGTTTATGACAATATAATGATGAATTGTCTTGCAGTAACACTTACTGAAGTCATGAAAGGTTAATAACTCATTTAAACATTCATTACATGTCCCTATCAAAGTCATCTTAATTTCACAAAGACATCTAAGTTTCTCTTTAGGGAAACACTCTCTCAGGATTCAAGTGTGATTCTTTATTAACAAAATGGCAAGTGCAAAGTTACATGTCAAAACCCTGACTGATGATGCTGCAAATTGGTTCTTCCACCAAAGCAGAAGACTTTAAATTACTGCTTTTTAAAGGTGTGCTCCCTCAAAGGCAATTAATGTGTCAGTTGTCAGTCAGGATTATTTAATTTCCCAGTGAGGGCTAAGAAAATGGGTACAGCAGATTGATGAACAGAACATGGTGTTGCCCACAAGAGAATTCTAATAATGCTGTCAGTTTTCCACCTTGCTTTGGTCTCAGATTTAAGAATCGAAAGTTCAATGTGTCAAGTAGAATTTGGAAATTTCTTTTAATACATTCAAAACCAAAAAACAAACAAAAAACAAACCAACCAACCAAACAAAAAAACCCAAACCCAAAACCACAAGAAAAACCCACATAACAAACCAAATCATCACAAGGACCTGAGCTTTCAAGGAATATAATGTTCCTAGGCATTCATAACTTTCCTCATGCAAGTCATAAACAAGCATGATAAAATTACTATTTCCAGTATATCTGTTTTGTCATTTTTCTTGTTGGCAAGCTATGTCCCACACAGCCCTATCTCAGAATGAACAATAGTTCACCTTAAAGTTGCAACAAGATTTTAAATACTTTTTATTCTGTGATTCAGGACAGTGATTTTTAACTGATGTCCTATGACTCAAGAATATCATTGTGTTCAAAATTCAGGACTCTTTGAATCTGCATTACTAATTTTTCCTGGTTCAAATCAAAAGTGTTCTCCAAAAGTGAATCTTGAAGTTAAATACACTTATAGACTGTTCAGTTCACATTGTAAACCATTCTTAGACTACATCAGCTGAATTTCTTAAAAATGAAATTAAATTGGAAAATGCAATAAATCCAGGATTATAAATTGTCAGCCCATGAGTCTGCACTGAAGCCAGCCTGAACTATACTCTCAGAAATTACATGGACATGAGATTTTCAGCACAAAACATTCCAGTGCATAAATCCATTCCAACTCAACCACATCATTTGCTGATGTATACATAGCTCGGATCTCTCCTGTTAATGCTGTTCCACTTGTCATCATGTAGTCAAGCTTGCAAAATATAAAGATTTCTGTAGGAATGCAATGAACACTTGAGTTGGAATAAATTCTGAGAATTTGAGAAACAGAGGCCATGCAGAAGATCCTCAGTGTGGAAACAGGCATCCCAGTGTTTTGCTCTTTGCAAGTCCTGATGCCTCAAAAAACAAGCAGCATAAAAGCATAACCATGCCTTTCAATAAGATAAATGTTTGCTGTGTACACAGATGGGATTTGATAAACCCAGAGGGGTAACTTAAAGAGAAATACATGACTAAGTTTACTGGAAAAATGAGGCCATATGCAGTAGATTTCCATTCTCTGAATAAATGTGATCATTAAAATTGCTGTCCAGACATTTGTCACATTAAAGCTTGCAGTAAGTGATATTACATATATCTATTGTTTTACATTTTATTGATTCAAATTCAATTTTTTCAGTCTTCCAGTAACAAAATGCAGTGTTTCTAAATACAGCATATTTAAATAATTTCCCTTTAAGCATGTAAACATGCTGAGTTGTTTGAGAAATTATTATCAGAAGAGCAGAGTGCTCCCTTGAAACTGAGGTTGTTGTATAATGGAGTGTAAAAAATAAGGTCTCTTCATGTATTCTGCTCAAAAGAGATTTTGTATTAGAACAGGGACAAGAAAATCCTACATGCAGTTATTTTGTATGGCAAGTTTCTACCTAAGAAATGACATGAGACAATTAAATACGTATGGCATTATTACTTATTTAATAAATATATAACATTTAGAAAATGCCAAGGACTGCCAATTGCAAAATTGATAAGACAATTTCAGTTTAAATTTTCACACCAGAGCACTTGTGTTCTGCTTGACAGTCAAAGCAACATTCAGTTTTCTACTAACTGTATTCAAAGACCTCTAAGAAAGGAAGAAGAAAGCTTGAATATTTGAAATATAATGTAAGTGACAGAATTTTTGCTAATCCTTACAGAAGTTCATACTGTCATGCAGAAAGAAATAATGCCTTATCTTTCAAGAATCTAATCCAAAATGCCTATGGTGCTTTTACAATCCACAGAACAAGAGCCTTTTACTTGTTTAAAGCCGTAGGTATCACTAGGCAGCAGAAATAAAGACCATGTAGCCAAGGAAATATATAAAACCAGTGTTGATAAAGTATCTATACGTTAGGGATAGAATCATAGTGTACTTTGTTAAATATATTGATTTCCTTTATTAAGATATTTTAAATGTGGTTTTGAGTGTGAACAACAGGAATGTATACAAGACACAATTCATTAAGAAAATACTCAATTGAAGAGGAAAACTATTCCTGTTTCATTAATGCCAATAGTTTTTTGCTTTCTGAATACTCTCATTTACAGATTTGATTGAAAACTCATTTTTTAACATTAAAAGTAGATCTAATTGCATAATCTTGTATTAATATTTATATTTAGAATGTCTGCTGTTATGAGCATGTGAGAGTACTTTCATAGTCTTTGTATTTCTTTTCTAAGACATGGTTGACAGGGACTCAAAGACACACTCAACAAACTTAGCCATTAAAATATTTAATAACATTTTGCTATGGAAGACATCTGAGGAAGCACTATATTCTGAATCATCTACATTACGGCATCTGGCTCAGTTTAAAATTAATTTTTATCTGAATCATCTTATTCTTTTTACAACTTGACAGAACACTTTTACTCCTTTTTAAAGATATAAAATATGTTTTTAATTCCTCAGCATGTGAAAAGCTCCTTGACTGATAATGTTTTCCCTCATTCTTTTCTTCTAATATTAAAAGTTATCTTGTTTCCACTGCACTAGTCTCTACACATTTACTTTAAAAGAGTCAACCAGATTTAAAGCTCTTAAAAAGGAAAAAAAAAAATCCCTGACTTCTGCACTCAACAGGCCTCTTTCTAATGGCTAGCCTTTGTGCTGTTCCTCTTCTGAAACGTAAACTTTGCTTCATGGATCAACAAAAGGAGAAAACTTTCTTTGCATAAAGATGGAGCTGAAGCAGACATCTAATGGATGGAAGGATCCTTCCTCTGTTTCATGACTATGTAAAAGATTTGCATCTCTTTAGAATAGAAATCATCACAAGTCAGCCAAAAAGTTTTGGAAAAAAAAGGGTTTTTTTTGAAGACGGTTATGCAACATCCTTGGGCTGGGGTGATATTCTGCCAGTGATTCTCCAGAATGACATGAATGCTGACAATTTTTATCCTGTTCCAGGGAAGAAACTTGCAAGCTTGACACAGCTTTTACATTTAATAGCATTCCTGAAATTCTACCTGTTTAACTTATTCCAAAGATGGTGTCATTTGTGGACAAATTGTTCTTTATATTAAAATACATGCTTAAGTGGAAGCTGGCTGCTGGCATAAAAGAAAGAACAATGCAAAAGTCAAAAAAATAAAAAAAGGGGTTTCATACCTTTGTATAAACTGAGTCGCATAAATATATATTTTTAACACTTATGGTTTTCCTTTAGAAAAAAATGTATTGTTCTCAAACCTACTTGCAAATAGATGAAAAGGCTTCCATGTTTCTGCTTAGGAAGCAGGTCTTGTTTCTTGACACTGGATTAAGGATGCTCTAACCTTACAAACTTTTTCCTGCCACCAAAGATCAGACAAAGATGACATCCATGACATCCTTTCTGGTGTGACATCTCTGACTTTTTGTCTGTTGTCTCAGGACTAAAATTAATCTTTATTATTTCTGAAATGGATAGAGCAACCTTTCACAGAAATATAGGTATATATGGAGCACTAAGTCAATTTTCTTCCAGCACTGTCAATGCTTTGTGTATTTCATTATTTTGTGTATTTCATTCCATATTTTATTCAAATGTAGAAAAAAAGGTCTGATCCCACTTAAACCAGAAAATTATGTTTCATTGGGTTCAAAGAGAGAAGAAACTGCAGGAGACAAGACAAGAAAAGGGGAAAGGAAAGAAAATTATTTTGTCACTATTCAGACACAAATATTAAATGAAAACTATGAACAACATTCCAGAGGGAAGCTACTGCTGGGAAATCAGAAAACTATGCAGATTAAAATATATTTGTTTAAATCACTTAATGTCCTTGGCATTTTTGAAGAAGAGCTAAATATTATTCTAAGAACACAAACAGGACAGCCCTCGAGGATTTAATAATGCAGCACACTTTTCCCTCAAAAAATATTTTGTGTCACATATTAAAAACTTGCAATAATGCAAAATGTATATTTGGCTAAGTTTTAACATATTGCAAATAGGAATGATAGAAATGCCCAAATCTACAAATACAAAGGGCTATTCCTTTACTGGAAATAATTCTCTGTGGACCGAAGAGGAAGGAGATAATCAATTTTGTAGCCAGCTTGCCCCTTTCCATTAGCATCAGCAAGGTCAAGAAATTGTAACATGCAAAAGAAAACACATAATATTTATATAACATATTATATAAACCATAACATATATTTATAATATTTATATTTATATATCTATATTTATATATCTTTATATATCTTTATATAAGAAAACACATAATCTTTTCTTCTTTACTCCTGTCTGGGAAGTGACAGGTCCTTACAAATATTTTTAAAAGGAATCCCACAACTTCAGCAATCACACATATGATCATTAGTCTGATTGTTGCCTTTTCACCCAAATACTTGTTGCTTAGGTCTATGCCTTTATTTAGCCAGTGAGACCCTTTTTTAAGACCAAAACTACCTAGCAGCGGCCTTAAAATTTGAGAAATCTAAACAGCTCTGAAGACAGCCTCCACAGCCCCAAGGAACTGGAAGTGCAGTTCTTACCAGAGAACTGTACTATTAAATTGTTAAAGCAGATGTATAGATGTATTATTATGGAGCAGAAGAGAATCAGAATCACTGAATGGTTTGGGTAGGAAGGGAGCTTAAAGACCATTTAGTTACAAATGCCCTGACACAGCAAGGGATATCTTTCACTAGAACAGGTGGCTCAAAGCGACATTCAACCTGGCTTTGAACACTTCCTAGGAGGGGCATCCATAACTATAAATATCTCAAAGCTGGCGCCAAGAAGATGGTGCCAGACTCTTTCAGGGGTGCCCAGTGACAGGACAAGGAGTAATGAGCAGAAACTAAAATACGGGAAGTTCCATCTCAACATGAGGAGGAGGTTACATTGAGGTTGGCAGAACACTGGAAAAGGCTGCCCATGGAGGTCATGTTGTCTGTCTCTCCGGACACATTCAAAATCCACCTGAACACATTCATATGTCAACAGATCAAAACCCACCTCTCCCCTTCCATGGCAGGGGAGTTGAGCTAGATGATTTCTAGAAGTCCCTTCCATCAATAACAGTTCTGTGATTCTCTAGGCAACCTGTTCCTGTACCTCACCACTCTTACAGTAAAGAGTTTCTTCTTAATATCTCATCTAAACCTACTCTCTTTCAGTTTAAAGTCACTTCCCTTATCCTAAGACTATACATCCTTGTAAACCGTCCCTCTTCAGTTTTCTTGTAGGCTCCCTGAAAGGCTGCTGTACAATGTCCCTGGAGAGCCTTCCCTTTTCAGGTTGAACAACCCCTATTCTCTCAGCTTCTCCTCATAGGAGCAGTACTCCATCCCTCTGACCACTATCTTTCTGGCCCTACTTTGGGCTCACTCCAACAGGTCCATGTCCTTCTTTTATCAGGGACCCCAGACCTGGATGCAGTACTCCAGACAGGATCTTACTTGGGTGGAGTAGAGGGGAAGAGTCACCTCCCTCGACCTGCTGGCCACACATCTTTTGGTGCAGCCCAAAATACAGCTGGCTTTCTGGGCTGCAAATGCACATTTCTGGGTCATGCTAAGCAGCTTGTCAATCAACATCCCTAAATCCTTTTCCTCAGGGCTGCCCTTGATGCATTCTCTGCCCTGCCTGTATTTGTGCTTGGAACTGCTCTTGCCTACATGCCGGACCTTGCACTTGGCCTGGTTGAACTTCATGAGGTTTGCACAGGCACAAATTCCAAGCCTATCACAGTCTCTCTGGATATCATCCCTTCCCTCTAGCCCATTGACTGTTCCACATAGCTTGTTGTCAGCAAGCTTGCTGAAGGTGCCCTCAATTCCACTGTTATGTGGGAAGAAGTATGTCATGAAGGAAAAAGCAAGTCATGAGAATGATGAAGAGACATTAGCTGAGTGTCTGACAACGTTAAGAATTGTTCAAACACTGGATTATCAGGTATTTTGATGTGAGACTTCCTTATTTCTTCTTGCAAAACAGTTCTGCTAGTAAAATACATAATGACCCTTTCTTACTAGTACTTAGTGAGACCACTGGAGTGTGATAAGTATTATAGATTTTCATTGAACATGTATAATGAGCTGAATAGACCCTTTTAAGATTTGTGCCTAAAATTCATCTAAACCAGACTTTTCCCCTGAGTGCTATTAAAAAAATAGCAACAGGAAAACCTGTTCCCATTCTGAAGTGCTTCCTCTCCTCATAAGCAATATAGTAAGCTTAAATACTTAATTTTATCCTGAAGGTTCAGCTAGGAGATGAAGCACCTTACTCAAATTTTACATAAATATTACCCATGCCTTAAGTATTGCAGTGCACCAGAATGTTTATGCATATCTCACAACTCACTTCAAATCCCAAACCGGAGTTTCAGTGCAGAGTAAGCTATATGTGTAACTTTTCTTTGCACAACACCACATCATTGGCAGAGTGAACAGACACAAGTACTTAAAAGAAAATATCAAGAGAAGTACAATGAATCTCTATATAGGGAACAAGTCTGTTTCTTTTAAAAGGTGAATTGGGAGAAATTTGATAATATTTCATCACACATGTCTCAGGTATAACACCTCTAAAGCTATTAGCCATGTAGACCACTCCTTCACATTCATTATGCATAGTGCCTTAGTGTCTGTGTCTTTTAAGTTGTAGAATGCAAGATGGCTGGAGGTTAATACCAGGTTTCCTATGCACGCTGTCTTTGAAACCAGCATGCCGTATCCATTTAGGATTCAAGCAAATTGAACAGAGCGCAAAAGTGCTTTACATATATTAACTCAGCAACTCTACAACAAAATTCACTTGTAATGTAAGAGACAAATATCCTCATAACGTTTCAAGTGAAAGCTGATGCAGGCTTTAAATCTGAAGGCAAAAGGATGGTTTAAGGCATGGAGTCTAAAGAATAAAGGATTTAAGGAGGATAAAGTGTACTCACAAATGAAAAGTAGTTCAAGTAAGACTGAAAGCAGAATGTGCTACAGGGATTATCAAGCAAAAAGCAGAGTGAACGAAAGTAGACAACAGCAAAGAAGGAACGTTGAATTTGTATATAATGCATATATATATGTATGTATATTTGTAAATACATATAGGCAATTATGGGTAGGATCAAAATACCCACATGATGTGTGTGTTGTACATCCAGCACTGGCCTTCATAACAAGGGCTCACAGTGTCCTTCCAGACATGGCACAGATGCCTTCAAAGCCTAATGTCCTGAATTTCCAGCTCCTTCAAAGCCCATGTGTAATCCAGCCACAGGATATTCCCACCTGTGTTCTGTCATCCCAGGCACAGGCATACCAGTGAGTTTCACAAAGACAGAGAAAGGTGAAGGATGCCTTGACGGAAGAGGAGCATCTAGGGCCAGATATAGACAGAAATTGAAAGCAACCACAGAGTCCTGTTGAGAGGAAATAAGAGTATTTATAGTGTGCTTGACTGTACTTTGAGGCGAGGTATCTGAGTGGGAGAGGTGTGGGGCAAAAAAGTTCCTGGAATCCCTCCCTTCATCCACCCACACTATGCCTGCCTGGGGGAGGAGTTTCCATGAAGGACCACAGTCTACTGATAAGGCATGCAGAACATATCCAGGGATGTACAAGAAGCCTAAAGTAATTCAGAAAAGATAAAGAGTGAAAATGCTCTAAAAAATCAGAACTTTTTTTGAACAGTGTTTCTTTGCAAGCAAAACCACCCCAAATTAGTGGAGCATGTATTTGACACAAAATCCAATACACTTTAGGCAGCACTGCAGTGTCCCTCAGACAGACTACTAGATAAGATCTATATATTTGGTGGTTATAACTAATTTATAGCATTGGTTATCAGGAGAGAATGTACCATTAATGTTAAAGAAATTAACTCAAAGCAGAAAGCAAAATACGATAAAATTGAGTTGAAATGTGGGGGGTTTTGGGACTATTATACTAGATACTTACCTTAAAATGCTTAAACAGATCAAGTGAATATCCAGGGTAATAAAAAAAGGAAATGAGACAATACATAACATATCTAAAGAATGGATTAGGCCTGAATTTAAATGATTCATTCATATTTGTGTCCTGTGAATGTAAAATAAAACAAGTACAACATGAATGCTAAGCAGATTTTATTTAGACTGACCAATTGACCCATGCAAAGTGAAGCAGTAGTGTCAGTTATAATGATACTGCATGTATGAGCACCCTTAAAGATGTTTGGACACCACTTTCCTTAAATTAAAATGCACACTGTTTTCCTACACACTTTCTCCGATGTCAGACCACTGAAGTTCGATATAAAACTACAGACAACATTAAAGGCTATTTATGCTTTCACATTTGAAAAGCCAGTGACCTAGAATAAGATCAGCTGGGGCACATATGCATACAGAATTGCTGATTTCCTTATGAAATTATTTCATTTCTTCTATTAAAATATTTTAATGGAGAATATATTTGTCTTATTTCAGAACAACTTTCTGATGCCAATTCTCAGCTTCACTATGTATTCAACACAGTTATCAGCAGAGTCATTTAACCCCTGCTGTCAGGAGGCTGGGTTTATTAATAACAGTGAAGATGATAATATCTGATATAAACCTGAACAATACCGAAATAGAAGGGGTTTTCTTGACAAAACAGAGGGGAGCAAAGAGGCTGTAAAATATTATTAGCTTTTATTGAGGAATACAGCATCAGGATAAAAGGATGAAAGGATAAATCTTTCAGAACAGACATTATGTCAACTTAACTGAAAATAAAAAAAAAACATTGATTAGTAAGGAGAAACCTCTAGTGCATGTTAAAAAGATCTTAATACTGAGGTGTTAAAGAGAAAAGGATGCATAGTTTTCAGAATCAGACATATTCAATCAATATAAAAATCTATCCTTGCATAACTTTTTCACAGAATCCACTGGAACTTTCATATTCAGAGACAGTTTTAGATTTAGATTCTATTGCATTCACATTTACATTTCACAGACTGTAAAAGAAGAAGTAAATCAAGCAAAATTATATAACAAATTCTGCACTAAATTTACCCTAAAAATTAAATCATGTTTCTCTTTAGACAGTTATCTTAAAAGAAAAAAAATTCCCTGTTTTTTTTCTAATAATTCAGCTTTAGGTAAATCTTGCCAATAGCAGCACCACTTTCTGCCTCATAAAACATAGTATAATATTACGAAGCCAGTAGGATACCTGGACTTAGTTCATTTTTTAAAATAGATTGATAATTGCTTTCCTATTGAAACTGTCTTTGGACTTAGTGTGTGTTCCCACCTTTCTTTGAAGGCAGTACTAAATCAGGAAAGACATGGGACACAAGACCATGCATCAGCAGTGACTGTGCTTTTCCTCAGTTTTATTTTCTTGTTTATATACTGGGTAGTGAATGAAGAAGATAGGAAAAAATCAGGACAGATTGATGATTCTTCTAAATTACCTGCAAACATGGTAGAAATCAAATAATAAAATAAAACCAACAAATGAACAAAAAAAGAAAAAAAAGTGAGAGACTGAAACAATAAAATCATCCAAAGAAACCACAAACAACCAAACCAAAGAAGATTCAAAAGCACAAAACCCAAATTATTCCTTTTTTAATAATCTCATTATTTCTTTTTCCATTGCTAAAGTATTTGCTTTTTTTTTGTAACTGTTTATTGAAAACTATATTATTGTCTCTATTCATTTAGATACTAACAGATTTACTTCTTCAACTCTTTTGCAAAGCATTTCAAAAGTGGTAGATTATTAAGGAACAAATAGATGAAAGTGCATGAAGTTCCAGACCCAAGAATCCTTCAAACATTCAGAGCCCTGAAGGCTTTTTAATACACACTAAGAAAAAAAATGTTAGGAAGACAGCAGTTAGTGGTCTTGTCTTTCAGATATTTATTTTATTTCTGTGAACTGCTGCAGCTCAGAATTCTACCTGTGACCCACTCCTTGTCGAAAACAACCCAAATAATTTTTCTGAAAATATCCACAGTTTTCAACAAATTGAGATATTTGTTAGAGAAAAGTAATTTCAAATACGCCTTCAAGTTCACTGTCTCAAAAATACTTCATAAAAATCACAGAGCTATGAGAAACTACTACCAATTTGGTTAAAATCAAGAGAACTGACAAAATACAGTGGGACTTTTAATCTCTGATTCTTCATGAGTTATGTGTATCATTTTTAAGAACATGGAAATCACAGAATGACAGAAAGAGTAAGGTTGGAAGAGATGGCTGAAGGTCATACAGTCCAACCTCCCTGCTTAAGCAGAGTCATGTTAGAGCTTGTTACTCAGGTTTGTGTCCTGGCAGCTTTTGGGTATCTTTAGTGAGGAAGACCCTGCAACCCTTCTAGGCAATCTGTTCTGGCGCTCAGTCAACCTCATAGTAAAGTTCTTCCTCCTCTTCAGTTGGCACTTCCTGTATTTCAGTTTCTGCCCGTGGTCTCCTGTCCTTGGCATAAATTAGTAGAGCCTGTCTTACTGCTCTTGACACTTTCCCTTCAAATATAGACATTGGTGAATACCCCTCTCAGTCTTCTTTTCTCAAGGCGTAGCAGGCCCTACTGTCTCAGCCTTTTGTCATAAGAGAGATGCTCCATTCCTCTAGACTTTGTTGTCTTCCTCCAGACCTGCTCCTGGATCTCTATGTCTCTCTTGTCCTGAGGAGCTCAGAACTGGACACAGTACTCCAGGTGCAGTTTCACTAATGCTGAGTAGGAAGGCAGGATCTTATCCCTTGACCTACTGGCAGTACTTTTCCTAATGCATCCCAGTGGCTTTCCTGGACACCAGGACAACTTGTTATCCACCAGGACTGCCAGGTTTTTCTCTTCAGAGCAGCTTTCCAGAATAATAAAAGAAATAAACCAAAGTGATCTTCATTCCTAAACCAATAGTTTTAATATCACGTCTTGCTTTACTTATTTCGAATTCAAAACTTTTGAATTCTCTTTTGTTATTGAAATATAACAACAAATACAAACAATGAAAAATGCAAAATGTAATGTGGGAGAAAGGCACCGTAGCAGTGCCAAAATCAGCATGAACTTTATGCTGACCTGTAAGTAGAAGTATCAATATTGAGTCTTACTGCAGTTTACTTGGTAACAAAGCTTACTTCAGAATTTTAGCCCTAAAGTCAAAAGGTCCAGAGAGGCTTTTATTGCTACTTTTTGAAAAATTAAAAGTATTGTCCCACAAAATTTAATTTGTGTAATTTCTGCAGGGAGATTTTAAGTATAGAGGGTAAAGGAGTAGAAGAGACCCCCAGAGTGCTGTTAGCCTGAGTAAGAGTTCTATTCTTGTGCCAAAGGGTTTATTTCCAAGCAGTAAGATTTTTCTCAGAGGCCCTAAACACTTTTGTCTCCAAATGTACTCTGTGCCAGAACGTTTCATAAAGGTTTCTCATGTGACGTATTTGCTGTAAGCGCTGTCATAAAAATCAAGTGAGAAATAACACAGTAGAAGAGCTAGAGAACTTCCTGAGATGCACTTTCAATGCTGATCTTTTTTAAAAGCTGATCAGTAAATATATATGAACAAAGATTTTCTCAAGGACATTTGGCAAGTGTTTTCCTGAAGTCTAGATACTGATCCACAACAGAATACTTGATAATACCTAATTTAACCTGAGAGTCAGGTCTAGTTATGTGGCATGGAATCTACAGCTGTTTTCTCCAATATTTATGATGGTGTTATCTCACTTTATATCAATTTCCATCTTTATAGTCAGTCTTTTTTCAGGACTTGTGTCTGGGAAGGTTAGGCCTCTTAAAAGAGCTAATGAATTCACACTCATACATTTAAAATTTATCAATGTAAACTCAAAATATCTTTCCATTTGTGAAGAGACCATTAGTTATATCGACCTTTTCTGCTTGAAATAAGCAAAATATAATAACCTCATATTATTTTCTCCTTTCCTCCTATGTTCAGATTGCCATTTACTGCTTAACCTGGATTCTCTCTTTACTGTAATATCCCTTAAAAAAGGAAAAAAAAATGTGGTAAAAGTGTTTCATCTGCTTCTTTAATCTTCTCACCTGTAATTTCTGCTAAACTTTGATAACCAGTGGCATTTTTTCAAAGCTTTGTATTTGCTCTCTGTAGTGGGTTAGCCCCCTGGATGCAGTTACCCACCAAGACATTATCACTCCCCTTCCCAGCAGGACAGGGGAGAGAAAATAAGATGGAAAACAACTTGTAGATTGAGATAAGGAAAAAAAAAAACAAACAAAAAAACAAACACACAAAAACAAAAACAAAAAAAATGCAAAAAAACACCCACAAAAGCTTGCACTTAAATAAAAAAAGAGAAAAACCGTTTAACTTCTGCTTCCCATCAGCAAGTGAAGCTTATCCACTTCCTGGGTAGTAGGGTTTCAGCACATGGTGTAGTTGTTCCAGAAAGCAAACATTATAAAATAGCAATCTTTCCTCCTTATCCTTCCCCCCTCCCTTAGCTTGTATAGCTGAGCTGACATCATGTGGTACAGAATGGCCTTTTGGTTAATTTGGGTCAGCTGGCCTGGCTCTGTCCCCTCCCAGGACCTTTCCCAGCACCAGCCCCCTGACAGGGCCGGGATGTTGGAGGCAGAGCTGATGCTGTGCCAGCCCTGCCCAGCAGCAGCCAAAACACTGGAGGGTGATCAACTCCTTTCCAGCTCCCAGGGCAAAGCACAACCCTGAGAGGGCTGCTGGGGGAGCATGAATTCCAGCTTAGCCAGAACAAATATACATAACAAAAATGTTTCAGAAGATCTTTAATAGATTGAATTGTGAGCATTTTCAGGCATGGACCCTATTTTCTAGGCTGCCTCCTTGAAGCGAGCCTCCTTAAAGCGGGAGAAATACTTGGGTTTGGAAGGAAATACAAACTTTGGTGCCTGGGAGATAGATCTCCTAGTGTTTCCAAACCTGGAACTCAGGGTGTCATTCTAGGATCCTTACTATATCCTTCTACTGTTCAAAATTCTATTTTTTTTTTCCTGATATCAGTTTGATCTATTTCTTGCATTTACTTTAATATATGACTGTCTGCTTAGGGCTACAAAACTTGCTGCTTGCAGATTTCTAACTGTTAAATGACTGTATTGACAATAGAGAGCAGAAAGTAGTCATCTTCATTTATGTTTAGACAGAAACTCTTTGAGATAGCAGGAGAAATCCAAGCTTTTGGTGAGAAAGCAGCTTAACTTAAAAGTGGCTAGCTGAAAATAAGATGCCTCAACTCTCTGCTAAATAGCATGTTAAATTGTATGTTCTTTTATCCTTAACAATTTTTCACACTTACAACAATTTTATCATAGTAGTTGCTGAATACCTGTCACTTAGAAAATGGTTCATAATGTAGTAAAAATGTGTCTTTTTTATACCCTCTCTTTTCACTAAGATTCTCTTCTTTCAGTGCAATCACATTGCCATCAACAGAATACACAATTTCGTGTGCTACATTGCATTTCAGTGCCCCAAACTGCTCAGAGTATTCAAATACTTTGAACAACCCTGTGTATGAAGGTAAGTTTTTCTTTTACATGAAAAGTTATAATTTCATAAGACATACAAAGCCTACATAAAAGTTCTAGGTTTTGATCTCTGTACAATCTTTTTGGGCAACCTTTCATACAGACGTGT
>VXBQ01004372.1:1921-12602 GCA_013400175.1 Phainopepla nitens
ACCCCACTGAGGGAGGTTCTGAGTGTCCAGCACAGCCTCCAGCTGCACGAGGCTGTCCTGCCCCTGCGAGCAGCAGGAGCCAGAGCAGGTGGCAGCCCCAGAGCTCCCTCCCCTCTCTGCTGACAGGAAAAAGCACTTTGGGACTGATTACCCTGGGAGAGTGTTCAGGGTGAGCCTCAGCTCCAAAATCCAATGTATTTCTGTTTCCTGAATGCAGTGTAAAAGGGAGATGGTCCCAGAACTCCCAGAGGGCATGAGAGGTGAGACCCTGGGCACAGGACAGAGCCAGGGCAGCCTCTGCCTCCTCTGAACAACCTCCAGAGCAGAAATTTTAAGGCACTAAGAGAACAAGTTCTGATTTAAAATGTACCTTTGGCCCAATTCATTGATGCCATTCCTATGGTAGAAACGTACCGTGAACCTCAACGTCTCCTGCTCCAAAAAACCTGTAAACTTTCCCTTGAAGGGCTCTTGGGAATGTCCACTTGATGAGATGAACTGAGTTTGATCAGCTTATTGTCAACTTTCAGGGCATTAATTCATTTTAAATTACAGCCCAGGTCCAAAGCTGGGACATCTTTGGACTTGTCCAGTGTAGTTAATCATTATTACTTTAAAAACAATCAAATCCTCAAGCTCTACTGTACATGGATTTATATTGCACTACAACTTCAGATGTGGAAATAAAAGTAACTGATCTATCAAAGCTGCTACAAAACAAAACCATTTAAAAAAAATCTTCCTAAAGGATCATCAGCGCCTTGCTGGGAAGCAAAACACATCAAAAACCCTCCTCCTTCCCATGACAACAAGCCTTTGGATTAATGCCTGATCTTCCCAAATAATGGGAAGAAAACAAGAAATAAATATGATAAGGCGACTTCATTACAACACCTGCTGGAACTATTGATCAACCCGAGAGCTGCTCAAGGCAGAAAGAGGAAAAAGGTCATTTTCTGTGAGCAGCACAACCAGCACCACAGCAGCTCCTCACCCTCCTCGGGGAGAATTCCCTCCTCGTCCACCCCCAGACCCTTCACATCTTCCCAGCTTTTCTGTTCCCAGACATGGAAACACGGAGGATGTTTGGGGTTTCTTCCATGACTCTGACCAGCAGGTTGTCGATGTAATCCTCGAGCTCCCGCACCTGCAGGTCCTTCCTGGTAATGGCATCCTTCTGTTTCAGCACCAGCTGGATCAGCTCGTCGTGTGTCAGCTGAGCGTAGGCATAGGCAGGGTCGGAGGGATCGTATTTCTTGGGGAGGGAGGGAGGGGTCAGAGCAGCCAAGGGACATTCCAAACCAGCAGCAGAACCCACAGCCCAGCACGGTGACTGCTAAACAAACCTGCTAAAGCTTCAACCAGCTGCTCAAATGCAGGCTGGTAAAACCCAACTCAGGTTAAACAGCAAGAAACACCCACCCAGCCCTTTGCTGTTTCTTCCTATTTCTTTGAAAAGTCTGCTTTTAACCCTTAAGCAGCATGAGAGGCACTGGGCAGGCTCTGCTGATTCCTCCAGCTCCCAGAACACTGCCCAGGCAGGGAGTGTGAGCACTCAGGCTCCTGTGGGGCATCACACACAATTTGGGTGGAATCAGAAGACCACAACAGCCATTCCAAGTTTTCCACGCCCTTGAAACAGCAGCCTGTCAATTTGAATCGCTCAGCTCGCATCCTGCTCCCTCACACCAGAAGGAGGCACTGCTGTTACTTCAGTTCCAACTTCTCTATTTCCCAAAAAAAACCCTGACAGACAATAAGGGGACCTGTGATTCTCCTGCTGAGCCAGGGATGCTCCCAGCCCTTCAGATCAGTGGGGCAGGTAAGCTGTGCCTCAGGCCTGGAGGTCTCTTTTGAGGCCAGTTTATGCTGAAAGTTGTTATTTCCTCTATTTTGAGGCCAGTTTGTGCTGGAAGTTGTTATTTCCTCTCTTTTGAGGCCAGTTTATGCTGAAAGCTCCTCTCAATCTCACTGCCTGAGAGGGATCAGGGATCTCAATCCCTGTGCCTGAGAACCTCCTCCACAAATACGAGCCCCAGCTCTATCACAGAACAGTCTGCAAGAAAATAAGTAATTAAGGACTGTTTCCATGCTTGGGGGCTGGCCAAAAGGAAGTTCATGTCCCAGCTATCTGGAATACACAAACACTTCAATTAAATTGAAGCTTGGGCAGTGAAAGTGCCACTTGCCCCCATACCTTCACACTCATTTCCAGCAGCTTTTCATTCATGGTGCTGATGACATTCAGGCTCTTGCTCTGAGGCTTGTTTGCCATGGCATTCATTGGCTTCACAGGATGGAGTCTGCAACAGGGAAAAAAAAAAAAAGGTTCCTGTTGTTGAGGCAGCGTGACACAGATCTTTAGGCTAAGAACAAATACAGCAAGAAACTGGGGACCTGCTCTACCTCCTGAGAGAAAAGAGGTTCAGCTTCAGGAAGACAAGGTATTTCTAAGCCACCAGGGTTTTGTAAGTGTTTTCCAGTTCTCTACTATCTCTATTGGCTGAAGGCATTGGAGATAAAGCAGCAGCAGGAAGGGAAATACATCCTGTGTGTGTCATGGAAGAAAAGCCAGGTCAGGCTACACGAGGAGACAGAACACAGGGCAGCTACTGTGATCCCTCAGGAGCTGGTATTTCAGCCTGACTTTCCCAATCAGAACATATTTGTGATCTTACAACATATCCAATGCTTCTGCTGTCCTGAGACAAGTGCTAGGCCTTGTCCAATCTGAGCTGACACCACAAGCTGAGAGGAAGTGCTGTCATTATCTGCCTGAGCAGGACTTACAACACGAATTTTAACTCAGGAAGAAAATTTTCCTTCTATTTCAGCAAACACTGGGCCAAAGGTGTGGCAGACACCAGGAAGAGCTCTGCAGGTGACATCTCGAGGGCTGACAGGTCCGTGGCACCACTCCCACCCAGCAGGAGCTGCAGGAGTGTGGAGGATCCCTGAGGAGCCCAGCTCAGGAGGAAGTGAGGCACCAGGTGACCACTGTCCCACGTGTGACAAACAGCTCAGGCCCAGGCCTTTTGCCAGGGGGATGAAGTGACTCCATTCCCCCTGCACCTTCCCTGCCTGCTCCCCGAGGAGCTGTGAGAGCAGCTGCTCCCCTGGGCCCCCTGAGGAGCTGCACAGATCCTCCTGGAGCCAGCAGCAGCCCCGCTCTGGGTGACAGCACCCAAGCCCTGACAAATCCAGGCTCTGGAGGAAGCCAGGGCTGTCCGGTCCCGGTCAGACCCAGCAGCTGGAGGGACAGATCTGCACCCCCAGAGCAAAGCAGAGCTCACATCTGCACGCAGGTACCTGCTGTGATCCCCACGTGGTCTCACCTGTGCTTGGGAGACACGGTTTCAGCACCCCGTGGGGTTTGGCTAGGGAACGTTTCAGAGGGTGAAACCCGTGCCTGGAGGAGCTTCTTCTTGCCCGAATTTCCCGCTTTATCTGCGAAGCCCTCGGCTGCTGGCTTTTTCGGAGACTCTGCTCTACGACTCGGGGTGTCAGAGAGAAGGGAAGGAGAGGAAGAGTAGGGCTGGCAAGGACTTGACAGGGAGGAAGAGAAAGCAGAAGGCTCAGAGAAGTCACACTCTGCAGGCTCCTCAACACCTGCGCTCCTTTCCAGCTCCTGTTTCTCAAAGGGACCGTCACACTCCCTGGAATGAGCTGTCACACCTAAGCCTGAGTCAGCTCCCTGGGTACAGACCCTGGCAGCACCCACTGCAGCAGGCAGCACAGCCAAACTCCCTGGTTTACACTCACCAGGAATGCCTCCTCCTCCTCCTCCTCCTCCCGGAGCAGCCAGGACCACCGGGGCTGCAGCAGAGCTATCAGAGAGCTCTCTCTGCTCTCCACGCAAAGGACTCAAAGCTTGGGGCTGCTCTGCATTCCCTGCAACACCTCTGTCACCTGCAGTGACCCCACAGCTCTCCTGGCAGTCCCCCAGCAGCTCATCATCCGAGCCCCCCTCGGGGATCACCGGGAGACCGGCCAGGGCCGAGCCCCGCTCTGCAGGAACAGGAATGGCACACCTGGCATCGGTGAGACTGGCAGATAAACCAGCAGCACCTTCCTTTCCTCCAGGCCTGGCACTGCTGCTGCCTCTGGGTGTCCCTGGAGGGGCAGCAGTCTCCAAGGAGCCACCCTGAGGGAGGCACCCACGAGCAGCGGAGGCTTCAGCATCCAACGGGAGCCCGGGTGTGGATTTTACACCTGGAGCAGGAACATCCCCCCTTAGCTCAGCCAGGGAAGTCGCTGGGGATCTCCTCAGCAGCACAGCCAGCCGTGGGGCTGGCTTTGGGGGGACAGGGAGCTCGCTGACAGCCCTCCCTGCATCCCCTTCCCGAGGGGACACCGTGCAGGCCCTGGGGCTTGGCTGGACTTGAGGCAGTGGCTCCTTCCCAGCAGGTGGGGTTGCCCTGGGCTCTAACACGGGCACACGTTCTGCCCACTGCTTTCCCCCACAGGCCTGCTCCTCCCTGAGCTCGCTCTCGGGGGGCAGTGCCTGGGGAGCTTCTGGCACGAGGCTGTCACTGCACTTGGAGAGAGACACAACACCTCTGTCAGCCCTCGTGCAGGGCTCAGTGCTCACACCAGTGGCCTCCACAGCTGTTCCATCCCCGTGCCAGGTGGGATGTGTGCTGTCCCCAGAGAGCTCTGTCGATGGGTCACCCCCTGCTCCCAGCTCAGCCCCAAACCCTGCTCCCTCTCTTGCTGCCCCTGAAGCCACCTGTAACCTTCCACTGGCATCCAGGTGCTGCTCTCCCCCTTCCTGCCCACCCAAACCCACATCACCTGATGGAACACCCTGCCCTCTCCCAAGGACAAAGGACACAGATTTTCCAGTGCCTGGCTTGCTGCTTTCCAGAGAATCCTCAGGCTGGAGCTGGGCAGAACCACAGTGCAGCTCTGGAGCCGGCCCAGGGGGGCCAGAAGGGGGGTGGGACAAGGTGCCCAGAGGGTGTGGCACAGCTGTGACATCACTGGTTAAAGCCACAGCTCCTGCAGCACCACCAGCAAGGTGTCCTGCAGGGGAACAGCCCTCACCACCAGGAAGGCAGGAAGGGGAAGAACCAGCGACAGCCTGGAACCCTGGCACTGCCCGTGCCCCACGCTGGGACACGAAGGGATTATTGTCATTGAAACGACAGCCAGAGGGGACAGAAGGTGTGGCTGGGCCAGAGACACCCTGGGAAGCAGAGCCCTCAGGACCCTGCCCCCAGTCAGCAGCAAAAGGATTCCTGCCCCTAGCAGAGCCCTGCCCAGGAAGAGGTGCTTTGGGAACAGAGGCTGCAGGATGATGGGATGAGGGCAAAGGGGCCGTGCTGTCGGGGTCCAGGGCTCTGCATGCCCTGTCCCACTCAGGAGTAAAGGGGTTCTTGTCATTCCAAAGCTCTGCAGCCAAAGCAGGAGAAGGGAGAGAGGCAGGAGAGCTAGTGGTGTTTTCAGAGCCTGGCACTTGGACTGTCTGCCCCCCTTTAGAAATAAAAGGATTATTTGCACTGCTGATCCGGTGCACAGAGAGAAAAGCAGGGAGGGGCTCGGGTGCAAGAGTGGGAAGCGTGGCTTTGGGTTCCTCCTCTGGAGACAGGCCCAGTCTGCAAAAAGGGACAAAAAACTCGCATGTCACTTGCAGATGCAACACGAGGCAGGAACAGACAAGCTGGAGCACTAGCCTCCATCAGCTCTGCCACTGGAGATGAGCTGTGCTTTAAAGAGACCTCAGAGAGGGGTCCCCCTGTCTTGTGAGACTTTATATCCTTTACCAAGCACTGGGTTTATGTCAGAACTCTTCTGCTGCAGAGCTTGCTTCTGCTGCTTTAAGCACTGTGTCTCTTTGCACCCCAAGCAGGTTTGTTAGTATGTAAAACACTGCACAGGCAAGAAACTTCAACTTGAGAAGCACTGAAAATGAGGAGTTAGGGACACACACAAAACACAGCCTGATTAGTAGGGCACACCTATATATATATATATATAAAAAGCCCCAAACACAATTGATATATATACACGTGTGTGAAGGATAAAGGAGCAGAATTTCCAAAAAAGCCTTGTGTACAAATCTACACAAAATCCCTTGGTGCTGCTGTGAATGATGCCAAAAGCAGAAGGGCTCCAAGACTACCCTTTGGAAGGGCACAGCCAAGTAGGGAAGAGGAAAGCAGGGATGTTAGAACAAGCATTTCAGTCCCTGAGGAGGCTGCAGCCACCCAGCTCAGACAGAGTTAGTTTGTGCAAGAGATTGAGCAGGAAAAATCACCCCTCCAGTACCTGCACAGGTGCTTGCACTAGAGAACCACATCACTTACAAGGAGCATCCCTACATCCACCTGTTTCCACACTGAGAAAAACCTGGCAGTTGTTATTTGCTACTGAAGCACCCAAGGCCAGCCTAAAACCCTGAGAGCAGCACCTGAGCCCAGGTGTGGCAGCACAGAGCCACAGGTGCCACCTGCCACCACCAGTGCCCAGCCCAGCTCTGCCAGCAGCTGGGACTCACCTGGGTTTCACAGCTTTGGTCTTGGCTGGTGCAGCTTTCTCGGGTTTCTGCTCCTCCTCACCAGGGCTGAGCAGCTGCTTGTTTGTGATTTGTGCCTCCTCCACGTGGTGAGCATCTCCTGACGGGCTCCCTCTGCCCAAATCTGCTGGGGCCTCAGGGCATTTGGCCTCCTCTTCACTCTTCTCTTCTGGAATTGTGTTTTCCTCACTCTGCAGGGTCCTGTCAGGAATAATCTCAGCATCGCTGGTCTTCACTGTGTCCTTCTTCCCAGTGACCAGGGAGAGCAAGGCAGACTTTTTGTGGTCTGGCTTTTTGGTCTCTCTAACAGCCTCAATGCTTGGTGGAATGCTGGTGTCCAGGTGCTCCTCGCTGCTGAGCAGTTTGTACGATGGCAGGGTCATGGATTTGAAGGTCTCCAAGGATGTGGACCCAGAGAAAGCCTGACCAGGAGAGGTTCTTCCCATCTCTTCAGGTGATTTAGTGGGCCTGGAAGACAGGTTCTCCTCTGAAGCAAAGAGCTGCTTCCTCCTGAGGTTGTGAGGAGAGGGGGAGGAGGCTGGAGTCCTGTCCTTGGTCGTGGTCTCTTCCATATAAACGTGGCTGCCATTGATGCACAGACTAGACTTGGACACGGGATCGTTTTTGGATTTAAGGCCACTGAACAAAGAGAGCCCATCCCTCTTGGTGTGGTTAGTGCCTTGGGTTAGCTGCCTACTGTCCAGAAAGGCTGGTTTACGAGATTTGAACAGAGGAGAAGGAGCTGGCTTCTCTTCCAGCACATTTTCAAAAGATCCTGGGGAAAAAAAAAAACCAAACAAACAGGGAGAAATATTCAAGATGCAAGAACAACCTTTTCTCTGACACTAGTGCCAGCCTCAGTGCCAGGAGGGCCTTTCTATGGATTTGTTCAGAAAGAAGAATCTAGCCAGCGCTGTGAACAGTGCACAAAGCCCTTTGGGGGGAGGTTTTGTGGCAGTACTCACGTTCTGAGGCAGGAGAGGTCTCAGACTCCTCCTCATCCCAGTGTGCCTGGAAGTCGCTGGGCCGCAGCCGGACCCTCTGGCTGGGGGGCTGCTGAGTGGGCAGCACGGACATGGACTGGGACAGGGATGTCTTCTGCAGGCCAGGCTTGGAGAACAGCGCCTTGAACTTGGATGTCTTCTTCTCCTTCTCAACTGCCTCGTCCTCGCTGTCAGCAGGGGAGTGGGAGGTGCTGGGGACGATGGCCGAGGCCGTGTCCGAGAGGCCACTGCTCCTCTTGCCCTTGAGCTTGTCTTTGAGCTTCCCAAAGGGAGAGCGGGGCTTGTCCTTCATGGACAGGTCAAACATGCTGGCTGTCATGTTGCTCCTCATGAACTGGATGTCCACCTCGATCTCCCCTCTCTCTTTTTCCTTCTTCCCCGGTTTGGAGCGAAGCTTGTACCACCTGCAGCAACAAGGAGATTTCTTGAACCGTCAGTAATTGAGAACACAGAGGGTGCTTGTGGTTGAAAACTCAAATCAGCCCACAGTGGAGGAAAAGAAAGCCTTTAATCTTACGGTGACGTCATGGTTACGGCCCCAGGTGCCAAGGAAAACATTCCTTATCATAAACAGACAGTTATTAGTAAGATTTGGTTTAAAACCCAGATAAGGAAGGGTTAAGAAAAAAGGAGAAAAAGCAGAAGCACAACATGGAATTCCAGTGTTTCAGCTCAGCCACTCTCCTCTGCCCTTTCATCTCTCCTCCTGACACTGGCAGGGGCCACGGCTTTGAAGTGGAGCCTCAGAGCTGCACTCATCCCACGCCCTCATACCTTTCATTCCAGCTCCTTAATGCCTGCTAAGCCAAGGAACCCCTAATCAACACCAGAGAGCCAAGCCAGCCTCACAGACCGCAGGGGATTTCCACTCACCTCTCCTGGCTCGTGACAGGCACGCACCAGGCAGGGCATTGCTCAGCCAGAGCCTTCTCCCTCCCCAAACACAGCTCCCCAACCTCCAGCTCTGCAGGGGGAGAGCCCAGGGCATCCCAAACCACAACCCCACCACCCACACGCCCTCAGCCACCCCTCTGTGACACTCAGACCACATCTGAGCCAGCAAGGGGAATTAAGGGCACTGCACACCAGGATGGTTGTGTCTGCTGATGGAATCCACCCCACAGAACCCGTGGGAAAGGCTGCCTGGAAACTGCTTTGTTTCTTCCTCCTCACCAGCTGGGATGGGGAAGTAAAAGAAGCAAACAGAGCATGCAGATGTGCCCCGCCATCAAATTTGCACTTCACCCTCCAGAGGTATACTGGAAGCAACAAAAGAGAACGGGAGAAGGTGGTTTGCTTCAGAGAAAATTCAAAACTAACGGGGATAACTGAAGGAGAGGGATTCAGGAATCTGTTACAGACACTTCAGAGGGAAATGCAGAAGAAATTCTTCCCTCTGAGGGTGGTGAGGCCCTGATCCTGGGGAAGCTGTGTCTGTCCTGCCTCTCCAAGTGTTCAAGGCCAGGGTTGGAGCAATGGTGTGGTGGAAGCTGTCCCTGCCCAGAGCAGGGGGTTGGAACCAGGTGGGCTTTAAGGTCCATTCTGGGATTCCAAATGAACACTTGAGCTACAGCCAGGCACTCTGGCCTGGGGTTAGAAGACACCCAGGGAAGGGGTTTTATCAGGAGACTGGGACTTTGCCCAGCCCCTGAAGCTGCAGCAGCCCAGGAATCACAACCCCTTTTGCCTTTAACATGAGCAGCACTGGCCACTTTTGTTCCAAACCCGTGATTTCTAGGAGCATCCTGTGCTGCCACAATCGATCCCGTGTGTGCTGGGAGCCACAGGCAAACACCGTGCTCAGCAAAGGCAGCTCAGCCCCACTGAGAGCAGCACTCCTGGGAATGGCTGGGAGGAAATCATGGCCCGACAGCCCCCAAACCACGAAAAAACCTCATTAGTGGCATTTATCGTGTTAGTGAGCACCTGCCAATCAGCAGGCATCTATTTGCCAAATAAAACTGGTCCTTTATGGCTGCACATCACCACGGCAGCAAGAACACAACAGGCTTCAAACAGAAAACCTGGGCTGGAAACAACTGAAAACGTGAGAAATTTCCCCAGGAGCACCAAAGCTGTATTTTCAGTTTTTCTCCCCCTCGATTTTCCTTTGCCCAGACACAAAGGAACGCGCGAGGCGGCCCGAGCTCTGCTGACCAAGGGGCTCACAGTGTAAACACAGCAGCGTCTGACACAGCCTTAATGAACCCACGGCCTAATTAAGCCTTGACAGGCGGCGACGGCTCCATGCAGGGCTCAGGTGAGCCAGGGGAGGAAGGTGAGCCAGGGGAGGAAGGTGACTCACCAGCACATTACACGCTGCTGACTCCCAGTAAAGCCTCCCGGGAGCCACCCCTGGTTTCACCCTGCCCGTGTTTGTGCTCAAAGCAGGAGGGTGACACAGAGCTGGCGCTGGGCAGGAGCGGCCCCGGCCCCGAGTGCTGCCGGCAGCAGCGGGGCCAGGCCGTGGGACACGGAGGGATCCACCCTGCCACGCGTTGGGCGCTCGTCAGGATAAATAAACAAGCGGCCGAGGGAGCCCGCGCTCGCTCGGTCCCTGCTGGAAGCCGGCAGCGTTCCGAGCACATCGGGTGTCGCGGGTCAGGCTGGCTGCTTGCTCCGGACAGGGCCAGCTCACACGGAAACGTTTAAAAATCAAACCCAAGGACCAGGCAGGACTGGCTGGAAAAGCTTTCCCTGGGCCCCTTCCAGGGGAAGGCATCCCCAGCTACCGGGGCTCAGCCCCCCCAGGAGGGACCTGCTCCAAGGGGCCAGCCCGGGGGCACCTCCGGGGCCTCAGGGGCCCCCCAGCAGAACCCCCCGTTCCTCCGGGGCACAGGGGGACCCCCCAGTCACACAGACTGCCACGGGGAGGGTCTCCCAGCGGATGCGCACATGGCCGAGGTGCGCAGAGGTTTCCAGGAGGAGCAGGGACATCCCACGGGCAGCTGGCGCTCCTCACACCCCCTTGAGCAGCACGAGGCACCCCTCAGCTTCCTCCCCAGCCCCCTGACCACTCTCCCTGACCTCCGTGGACCCTCCAAACCCCTCCCCGGCTCCCCCAAAACCTCCTCTCCAGCCTCCGCAGGACCCGGAGGGACCACTCCATCCCTCTCCCCGGCCCAGAAGGACACCCCTGGCATCCCTCTGGCTGCGGGTC
>VXBQ01004373.1:2278-24571 GCA_013400175.1 Phainopepla nitens
AAAAGGAAATTAAGGCAATACTTAGTGTCACATTTTCGGTGAACACTGAGGTTCTAAAACTCTGGTTTTGCCCCAAGCATTTTTACATCCTAGAATTTCACTCCCTACAACTAAGCAGAGGTTACTAATAGGCACTCATCTGCCTCTATGGTGACAGAATTTAGTATTTGTACTTCACCTGGCTGGAGCCTGCAATTGTGAAATACATACTGGCTACAAATGGGGATTTTGCAATTAACTTTGAAAATAAGGAGTTGCCCTGAGTCAGAGTATTTGGGAGAGAAGCTGGAAGACAACTGTAACAGGGTAATGAAATTTGCTGGTTGAAGGGTTTGCACAATGATATTTATTACTGATACCAAATTTTTTTTTTATTTTGCACAAGCACAGTATATTTGAGCTAATTCTTTTTACTTAATTTCAAAATGGATCACAAATAATATGCAGCATACAGGTGATGACCTGTAGGTCAGATTCTTGCTGAATTCACATGTAAATCTAAAATGTATATGGTTTTATTTTTTTTTTATTGCAATGTTACTTTGTCTCAACTGTGAAAATCAACTCACTTTGGAGTAAAGTAAAGTAGGAAATTCCTGGTTTCCTTATAGATGGCTGAATCAGAATCTCAGGAAGGAAACTACAATAATAGGGGAAAGGAGGTGAACAACCTTAAAACGGTCATGGAACTTCTGGAGAAAATGGAGAACTTAACAGGTACAGGTCTTTATTAAGAATCGTATGGACTTTTGTACTAAAGACATTGAAGATTGATTTTTTTTATATTTATTCTTTAAACTTCTGTGTGATAGAAATGTAGTTAAAACCATCACCATCAACTAATGCCCTTGTGTTCTTAACTGTGAAAAAGCATGCAAATAATTTATGTGGTTCAGATGGCTCACAATTAAAAGCCAATAGATGATGGATGCTTAGTTCAGAGTGTTGGTTAAAAACAGGTGTTTAATGTACAATTACTAAAATATAGTATATAAATTGAGACTTAATTATGAAAAGTGGATACATATCACCTCTCAGGTCAGTGTACGAAAATAAGAGGAAGTACCTAAGTGTACAGAAGTTTTGTACATAGGTGCTAGAACTATTTGCTCAGCTTGATCAGATACTCATTATTTCAAAATCAATTTCATTATTTAAGTTATTGATTATTTGAAGATCAATTTCATTACTTAAGTTGTCCTTAAAATATTTCATCTCTTTGTTGCAGTCTCCTTGATCTTACTCTTCCTCAGCTAACACACACTGGTCTGGAGGGAGGATTCCTTACAAAAATATTCATATATTTTAAAACAGTCTCTTGGTCCTTTCCATTTGATTACCTGTTTTGTTGTCATTTTTAGGTAAAGTGTCCATTCCCCTTTCGTAATTTACATCAGTGTACTCCCATTAGGAGATATTTTGAGACATTTATAAAAAAGTAATACTGAACAGTCTGTTTAAACTTGAGTGTTACTGTAGGCAGTTTCCATTTTCCTGGCTTCTCTGAGATCTGAACTGATAATAATTAATTTTATTAATTGAATTATTTATTGAATCAGCCATTGCTTTTTCCTGGCCAGAAAGTAACACCACCTGTTGTGTCTGCAGTGCGTACAGCCTGGATGGCCTACTACTGCACAGCCATCCAGACCAACCCAGACCTGTCCAACGCCATGCAGCACTTGGAAGATGCCTTCCTGATGTGCAAAGAGCAGATGGAGAAGAAATGGCAAGAGGTGCTGATGGAATCTAGAGGTGAAGGGCAAAAAAAGGAATAAATTTAACTCAGTCATGCTGGCAGAATGACATCCCTTGGAAAATCACTTAGGTCCTTTTTCCTCCCAGCTGTGGAGGTTTCACAGGCACTGAGGGAAGTGGATTGGCTTTTCTTTTGCTAAGAGCTACTTATTTGTAAACAGCTGTGGAAGTTTTTTAATGAGATTACACATGCAGCTTTGTATAGTTGAGGGTAAAAGGCAGCAATGTGTGTATTTGCCCATCAGTAATCCCAGTAGTGTTTGCACACACAATTGACACATCCTCTGTCCTTTTCCCTGGAAGATCACACTCCATGGTCAATATAACTAGAGTTCTTTGAGACCTGAACAAACTGGGCAGATGGGGAGCAGGGCTGCTCTAGAGGACCAGCACAGTGGCATTGCATCAGCCCCTGCCTTTCAAATAAAACTGAAGAATTGCTTTTTTTCCCCAAATGAAAAACAGATGAAATTCTAGATTTGCAGACAGAGTGAGTTGGTTTTATTTAGGATTATCATCTAGGTGTTCATTTACATAGTTTTATTATTTAGATAGATCATCTATAGTTGTTTCATTTTCTTCCACTAGGTTTTTTAACCATTTAACTGGTTTCCCCAGAAAGATTGTTCCTCTCAAATCCTCTGAAGGTGGCATGAAATAAAAAATTTTTACCATTATAGACTGCAGTGCGTGTGGTGGCATTGCTGCAGAAGCCAAACTAACCATGTTATAAAACATACTTCTCTCCCTATGTTCTTACTGTGCCATATTAGAAAAGCACCAAAAAATTACTTTTTTAGTCAGGATGTGGATTAAGAGCAGCACCTCGGGGCTTGTGGTTATAGATAAATGAGCAATTTATCAGAGATGGAAGTCAGTGCTGTAAGTTTTAAGGATCTTCCCTTTTATTAAAATCAGTCTCTTTTTAACTACAAAGTAAGCACCAGGTAGCTAGTCAGAGTACCTGCATCTCCTCTGAAGAGGTATTTAATGATTTAAATCACATTTAAATGATCCCTGAAAGTTTGCCAAGTTTTAGGCTGTATATTTCTTTGAGATTGGTTGATCTGAATTCAGACAGAATGTTTATCCACTGAAGTAAAAAATATGTAAGCAATTTCACTTTTTTTTTTTTAATGGCACCGAGTATTTCTAGAGATACAAAGGGTAAGAACAAACTTTGAACTCTGCACTTGACTTTCCCATGGGTAGGTCTTCACTTCTCCCCCAAGATTTTCTTCCCAGTTATGTGATGATTACGAGAGGAAAGTTAGGGATCGGCAGCAGTGCTTATTCCTAGAAAAACTCCACAGAAAGATATTTACACTTAGCTATTTTTTTCTTTTATTTATTTATTGGGTTACCAGTCACCACATCACCTGTTTCAGCCCCGCTAGAGCCTGCAGCAGAGCCCAGACAGCCCACATGACAACACATTTATTTCCTGTCACAGGGGTGTGTCCATGGATTTCCACAAAAAAAATTGAGTAACAGCTCCATCTAGTGCTCACATAACTGTACCAGTAAACTGGACTGCTGACACTTCTTAACTCCCCAGCACCCATTTTCTGTGATGAGAGGTGTCAGCAGTTGTGTGGTGTGTAACACTGCTTTTACCATCCCTGGCATAGCAAAATTTACTGCTTTAGTTATGCACTGCACCTGTTGGCAAGTCAAGAAGCTGATGCCCAAGAGTAACCTATCCAAGAGCCATCAAGTGGAGCCATAAATATTCTCAATACTCTGTTTTAGAGTTTCCATTAACAGTTTCTTACAAAGAAACAGATGGGACTTATACAAAGCCTCCTGTATAATTCTGATGGTTGGAACCGTGCCCTTCTCTCCAGGGTAAAACAACTGAAAGGGAGCAGAAATGACAACATTTCACACATCTACTCGGGCAGCTTGACCTTGTCAGAACATGTCCTAGAGCCCTATTTAGAATATTTATTTTATTTACTATTACTGTCCTCCAGTTCTTTATTACAGCCCCAATCTGGGTTATCTTAGGCTCAAGAATACATATGAGCTGTTTTATCTTATACCATGTTTTCAAAATGTCAGTCCACATTCTTGAAGGAAAACTGTCTTTTATCCTCCTCAAAAGTTCACAAGCCATAGAGAATGTTTTGCAGCACATTAGCTACTGTGCAAATTCAAAATCCATGGAGCTAAATGTCTTTTTAAGAAACCAAACCAACACAACACAACCTAAACTCTCATCTGAAATTCTGCTTGAGGCAAATAACCCATAGCCTTATTTACAGGTACACAAGTACCAGCTGCCAAGAGAAATGATCCTCATTGAGCACCAGGTTTATATTTTTTTTTCTTTCCTGGCAAATTCAGCTAACAAGAGCTTAAGTGGCCTAGTAAAGGAACAGTTTATGCACAGCCCAAGACATCTAAAATGTAAATTTACTCAGTGCTTTAAACTTTGCTAGAGTTAAAGCTTGTATTTTCATAACCAGGGAATTGAGGGATAAAGTAGGTTATGTCAGTCACTGGCTTCTGTTTTATGCAAACATTCTTACTAGAGGCAGGACAGAAATAACAAATAGAACTCAGTACTTAGGACATTACTTGCAACTCTCCCTCACTTTCTCCATTCATTTGAAAAAAAAAAAGATGGCTAGCTAGTTAGGTACTTTTGTTAACCTGATTCACTATGGCCTACATTTTTGCAGAGATTAAGAAAATTCTCTTTAACCTGTCAAATCTCTCAAGGAAAAAACATCTCTTGAATGCAGCTCAAGCAGTTTCTATGACAAGTTCTGCAGTAACATTTCAGAATTTATGAATATCTTGCATCTGCTTGTTATGGTGAAATTATCAACTTCTTCCCAGTGTGCCTGTTTAGCTCAGAACAAAACTTAAGCCTAAAAAGATTTATCCTGCTTCAGAATTCTTAAAAGGCACCATTACTTATATTCCTCACCCTACTGCATTTTATTTTGTGTCAAAACAGACATTTCTTCATCTTCCAAGTAAAGATCCCTTCAACCAGGCCTATGGCTTTCATTTCATAACTCCTTAGGAGGTTCCTAATCCCTCGCAGTTCAGTCAGCTGTGAGCAGCACAACTCAGGCACCACCAAGCCTTTTCCCACCCTCCTTCTCCCCAAGGCAAATGCAACAGGGTGCAAGGGGCTCTTTCTCCCCTTCCCAAAAGCTGGAAGCAAAGGGCTTTTGAGAGCAATTATGCCCTGCTCTGATTAATTCCTGAAGAGTAACAGGAATACTTGTTTGAGAAACAAATATACTTATCTAAGGTTTGGGTAACGGCAACTGCAAGACAGGAACGTGAGAAACGCTGGACTAGAAATGAAGGACACAAGATATGCACCCATATTCAACACCTGCAAGAGAGCCAAGTTTTAGGGAGGAACATTAAAAAAACCACTGATATTATAAGGCAGCTCAGTACTTTGCTCATTAACATGAGATGGCACAGGTACAGAGATTTTACTGGTTTGAAGTAAGAGTGGAGAAGCCAGTCAAACATTATTCAGAACAGAAGCTTGGATAAAGTGGTAGTTACTGTGCCAGTGCCCTTCTTGAGCAGGGTCTCAAAACTTGGATTCAACTGTTTACAGAATACAAGGGCCTAGCAAAACAGATGAGGAAAAAAATATTCCAGGAACTCACTCCACATCCCCCAAACTCCTGCCCACAAGACAGTAACAGAAAAACCCAACCATTAAACATCATTAGAGCCAGAGGAACAGAGGGAACTGTGTAAGTTACAGCTCTGTTTTGTGATTTTTTTGCAGAAGTTGTTTTGTATTAAAGTATATCCACCTAACCATGCTCAGGTATCATCCAGCAACACAGACCAAAGAGCCAGCTCTCTTCCACATATAAATGCTGAGGCAACAAGATGAAAATAACAAATTATTTTTAAAGCAAACATGAGAAAACACACTAAGCCAGATTTTTGGTAGTTGAAATCACTTTTATTTGTGAGGAACGTCACCCATGCTGCACAGTTTCAAACAGATCTTAACAAGGAAAGCGGAAGTCTGTCCTCCCCACGTCCTGCAGTGAACAGGACTGGCACAGAAAAAAAAACTCACACTTGGGAGGTTTAGCACCAGCATCCAATAAAAAAAGCAATTTTACTTCAATTTTAGTTCTTTGGTTGTTTTTTTTCCCTTTTCAGTTTGATACCAAAAGAAAAATTGAAAAAAATCAATACTAGCAAAACAGTGAAATTCTAGGGAAAAAAAACCAAAAAACAAAAAGCCCCACAGTTGCTGTTGAAACTGGGGAGGTTCTTTCTGAATCTCGCTCTCTTTCTCTCTTCATGCATCTATCTTGTAGGCGTTCCCTGGATCTCAGCTGCTGGTAAATTTTCTTTTACATTTTGGTATTTCAAATCTTTGCTTTCATCATTACTGTTGACAATTTATTGCTTGTGTGTTTCTTTGGTGTTACTTTTGAGTTGTATTTTAGGACACCTGTTGAAGAGCCAAATGTTAAATGCAGTTTAAGTTTCACTTTCTCAATAAATAGATGAGATGTCAAATGAAAAGACAGTTATAACAGGCAGGATAAGCACAACCAGCTTATCCTGTCCATAATGAGGATCTTCCTAAAGTAAAATAAATCAGCAGATGCTATTACTATACAGACCAGAGAGCTTCCTGGAAAAAAAATGAATCAACTAAAAAGCAAAACTTACTTTGTGACAAAGACAGAGGCAGAGGGGAGAAAGAAGAAAAAAGCAGCACCTTGGTTTGCCTCTACAGCATCTCTGAGCTTATCACAAATATCAAGCCATACATAAGGGGATGTGGCCAGAACCCTAGGAGCATACACACTCTGCCTCCACTGGAGAACAGGAACTGTCCACGTTCCTTACCTGAGCGATGGTAAAAGTGCCTGGGCAGCCGGACATCACTCAGCACCACTCTGCTCTGTCACTGGAGCAGGATTTTCAGCAGGTGTTTCAGTTGCCTTTGTCTGAGACACAACAAACTCTTATTATAGGCAAACGCTGACCTCCACACCCTTCCTCTCTGGTGGTACAGCCAGCATAATGCAGGTTTTAAAACAATCAAGAAAAATGAATCTCCAGAAAATATTCAATTTTAGTGTATTTCCTGTCATTGAGTATTACACAGCGGATTCTGTCAAGGGAACACCTGAAGTAGACACTGAATGAGAAAATCTTCCCTTATTAAAGTAGAATCTGTGTGTGCAAACAGTTCCCTGAAATTATCTGGTTCAAACAGTTCAGAAAACAGATCTAGAGCTTTCAAATCCATCTCTCAAGCTACATACACAGTTAAGGTTTAGTGGAAATGGGAAAACACAACTGCTTCCACTCTAAAAACAGCTTAAGAACTATCCAGAAGCAATCCCTATCCCACTGCTGGTTCCTTTTAAGATAAGGTGCTCATTCTCCAAGAGGGTCAGAAGAAGCAGGCAAGGAAATCAGAGCATCAGATTTGGTCATCAGACTTAGCCAGCACATGAACATCTATTAAAAATTCACACAGGGCAGAGGTCTTGGGCATTCACCCCATTAAAACCTCTGCTGCATACAATTATAAAATGTTTTGAGTTGGAAGGGGACCGTGAAGATCACTTCATTCCAACCCTCTGCCATGGGCAGGGACACCTTCCACTAGCCCAGGCGGTGCAGAACCCCACCCAGCCTGGCCTTGAACTCTTCCAGGGATGGGGCAGCCACAGCTTCCCTGGACAACCTGTGCCAGGGCCTCACCACCCTCACAGGGAACAATTTTTTTTCCTCATACCAATCTAAACCCACTCTTTTTCAATTTTAACTCATTCCACCTTGTCCTATCACTCCAGGCCCTTGCAACAATCTTGCCTCATCTTTCCCTTCAGGCACTGCAAGGCCACAATGAGGCGGCCCCAAAGCCTTCTCTTCCCCAGGCAGAGCCACCCCAATTCCCCCAGGCTTTCCTCCCAGCAGAGCTGCTCGTGGCTCTGAGCTGGGTGTCCGTACCTCTTTGCCCTCCTGTGCTGGAGCGNTCCTCATACCAATCTAAACCCACTCTTTTTCAATTTTAACTCATTCCACCTTGTCCTATCACTCCAGGCCCTTGCAACAATCTTGCCTCATCTTTCCCTTCAGGCACTGCAAGGCCACAATGAGGCGGCCCCAAAGCCTTCTCTTCCCCAGGCAGAGCCACCCCAATTCCCCCAGGCTTTCCTCCCAGCAGAGCTGCTCGTGGCTCTGAGCTGGGTGTCCGTACCTCTTTGCCCTCCTGTGCTGGAGCGCTGGCCGCGCGCGGCCGCCGCCGGTAGTTGTAGGGGCGCCGGTAGCCGCGGCGCAGCGGCTGCTGGCTCATGGCATTGGCCTCGTGATGGTTCTCCTTGTTTTCAGCCTCTCCGGTTGCTGGGGCAGGGCGGGGGCGAGGGGGCCCTCTGAGAGGGGCAGAAAGAGGTGTTAAGTGTGAAAGAAGCCCAAGAAAGGTTAAACTACAGTAATTTTAGCCCAGCAAAACGTCCCACAACCAAGTACCATCCTCAACAGTTTTGAGTGGTAGCAAACCATCCCTTCAGGGTTTGGTTGGCATATGTTTGGAAAGGAAAGACAAGGAAAGTGGGTGTCTCTTCACTGCTGAAGCTACATCACCATATTCTGCTGTCTATGCTGCAGTGAAGAGGCACTTAGCCCCTCTGAATTGCTGGCTAGCAGAAGAAACACACCTGTAGTGGCCACGCAGGCTGCTTGTGCTGAGTTACCTCTGGCACGGCTACGTACCAGCCCAGTCCTATTCCTAATTAATGGTGCAGCCCGTGCAATCCTCCTCACTTCTACCTGCAAACCGTTCCTGGATCTTTGTTCATTGCCTCATGTTGCCTCTCTCAACCAATTAGGAAAAGCACCTATCACAGATAAGCTGGAACTCATTAACACTAAGCTATCAAGTCCATGTTCTTGATGTCTACAAGAGCATTTCACCTTATTTCTAGTATAAATAATGTTTATAAACTGTCAAAACACAGCTAATCCAGAGCTACCTACTCCCAAAAACCAATTTAGCTTTTCCAAAGGAACCTAACGAAAGTGCCAGTGTCACTGGATTTAGTGCCTGTAAACAAAAGCTTGTGAACTCAAACAGAAGCATTGTGGAGTGATAGGATATATCATTCCTCTCATAGGAAAATTGCATCAGAAAAATCACAAGTTTCCATTAGTCATGGACAAGTTACTCAGCCTGTGACTCAGCCACATGACGTGCAAAAGCCTCACTGGACTTGCTATGGTGCTATCTCTGACTGCCCAAAATTAATGAAGACTTTCAGGAATTACATTTATTTAGCTTGGATGCCAACAAGCATCAGTAGTAGCCCATTTCCCACAGTCCTAGATAAAGAGCCAAATTGAACATGAATATTCATAAACAGAAAAGCTCAAAGTAGAGGTGGAAGGCTTGTAGCTTTAGACCCAGAATCCAAAAAGAATCTGTTGTGCATAGAACAGACAAGTCATTACAATTAAGAACACTCTTGTTATTCCTATAAAATTCAGCTTGTTGCTCCTCTTGCACTGTTATTCACCGCTTGCTTTTTGTTTTTGAACAGACATGCACTTGAAAAAATGATGATTACATCATTTTCATAGTTCATCTCTAAATTCAATGAATTTGACTTCATAGGCTACTTGATAAACAAGGACAATATGATGAGGGGCAACTGAGTGAATGGCAGACAAACCAGCTCCTTGAGGACCTCTAAAGGTTATTTGTCCAATCACCTTCAACTAGATCAGGTTGCTCAGAGCCCTGTCAAACCTGACCTTGTAAGGGGCATCTACCACCTCTCTGGGCAACCTGTTTCAGTGCTCTACCACACTCATAGTAAAAAAAAGTCTTCTATTTATTCTATATCTCCTTTAGTTTAAAACCATTACCCCCTCATGCTTACACAAGAGGCACTGCTAAAAAAACTTTATCCCCATCTTTCTCATAAGCCCCATTGAAGTACTGGGCAGTCACCCCCCTCAGCCTGCTGGCCATGGTGCTTTTGCTGCAGCCCAGGATATGGGTGGCTTTCAGGGCTGCAACTCCACATTTACCAGCTCACACACAGTTTTCACCCACCAGCACCCCCAGCAGAGTCCCAGATGAAGGATTTGGGTTATTACTTGTCCAGGAAAGTATGAGTGTTCAGCTGGGAGGACACGGACACTGCAACTCACTTCAACATGCTGCTCAGTTGTGAGAAGTAATGGCATGCTAAGAATTCTTTGCCCTTTCTGGGCCATTATGATTCTGAACATACAAGCACACAAAACAAATCTCTCCAAGTACTTAAAATGCTTCTCAGTGTCCCTACCATTTGCCTAAGTGCTCCCACACTTAGAAGCCTGTATAGAACACAAAGCATTTGAATAACTGAGCAGAAGAACTGTACAGACCTGCGGTAGCGGGGACGGAAGGTAGGATTCCTGTGCACTTGCTGAAGTTGTCCTCCTTCTGTGACCCCATCCTTGATGTCTCCCTCACCACCCTGCTACCAAAACAAAACAGAAGTGTTGTATCTGACAGGTAGTATATTAATCTTAACCCTGAATGCAAGCTCAAAAACAGTTTATCACTACAGAAACCCCAGCATACTGGGTAAAAAGAAGCAGAAGATTCTCAAAAGGCTTAAATTTGGGCAAAGTTAAGATGAGGACAGAAAAAGAGCCATCAGTGCTGCCCCACTCCTCACAGACCCTACTGCATGAAATGCACTGGATGGGGTTCATGTTATGGAGAGGCAGCTATTGACCAGGACAATTCTGTATTTGAAAAGCTAACAAAGACATCACACAGAAACTTGCCATACACCACATTCTACACGAAGCCCTGTTCCGCAGCGAACTCCCACAAAAACATCAAGAAATTAAGATAGAAAAACTGTATTACCTCACATCAAACACATTTTCTACAGTCTTTTCAATCTTTTAGAGATTGATTGATTTCAGTGGTTATCTTTCCCCTTTAGTTGTTAATTGATAAAGCTGCCCATTGGTTTGGTGGTGTTTTTTCTGGTTAAAATTTTGTTTGTGATTTGTGTTTTAAATGCCAGCCATCAGTAATGTCTGTTTTATAAAACTTTACATGACTTGCAGTTCCTCGTGTATTATTCTTCCCTTCAAAAGAAGGAATTTAACAAGATATCTAGAAACAGAAGTGCATTTTCTGTATCTGATCCAGTAGAAAGCAGAAGCTGTAGCCTCCTGATAGGCCTTAGTAGTCTACCTTAGGTTTGACAGGTATCCTTCGCATTCTGCACAGCCGTTTTTAATCGCCATGACCACACATTAAAACATACATTAAAAACCCCACAATCATTTGTGATGTATAAAACTGATCAGGATAACTAAATATTCAAAGGAACTAGGATAAATAACAGTAATCGGTAGTATTTGACAGCTGTCAATTGAGAGACTCCCAGCTCAAAAAAAATAACACTTCTCAGATTATGAGAGGTTTATAGTACTTATCCTCTTTGCAATACCAATCTGTTCTGGTTTTGTCACGATGCCTTGTACGCCGTAACTTGAAAGTTTATCAGACCTATGTTGCATGGTCAGAAGTGCCTCAGACAGTCAGGTGAGAAACAACCCTGCCAGCATTGTGTGTGGCAGTAGCAATGCAGGGAAACTGAACTCACACTCCGAGGCGGGCCCCGGCGTCGGCCAAAGTAGCCCCGTCGATAGCGGCGCCGGTCTGCAGCGTAGCGGCTGCCTTCCACCGGGACTCCGTTTGGACCAGTGACATTAGCTGCTTCTGCACCCTAAAAGGACAAAACAAAGGCTGCCAGGGTGACGTGAGCAAAGGACAACCAGCTACAGCGAGAAGATGAACCAGGAAAGAGGCCTTTTTTGTCTAAGTTCCGAGCTACAGTGATTCCTTTCTCCTGCACAGGGCAAAAGCAGGTTTGTTATTCCCAATCTCTTAACCAAGAGGTACCATAATGAGTTAAGCTACTGAAATCCTATCCAATGGGCTGAGTTCAGCGGAGGAAGCAAAAAGGAACTGACTGAGACAAAAATAACCCTCAAAAATGTTCAGGAAAGTAGAAGCATAAGGAAATTGAGAGTTCTTACAGTTATTAACCTACCCGTCTCCAAAAAAAATTGTCCAGGGCAATGTAGGCCTCAGTTAATCATTACTGGGTAGGCTGTAGGCTTCAAATGTTCTCTCAAGTAACAACTGCAGATTCTAGAAGCACTAGGATGCAGTTTCCTAGTAGTTTTGATACGTATCTAGAATTATGTCTTAATGAAGCCTTTAAAAAACAGATTTTCCCCAGAAAAGCTGTATGAATGCCACCAACCCAGAGATTAACACATCAGAGACACAGCTGAAGTTCTGAGAGATGTTATCTCTGTTGGACCACACCCTGAGGCTCCATGACCTCTCACCTTCTCTCCCTCAACCACATCAAATTCCACAGTCTCTCCATCGCCAACGCTGCGCAGGTACTTCCGTGGATTGTTCTTCTTTATCGCCGTCTTGAAAGGAAAATATATTATGTTACTTATCTTACACAGTCACAGCCCCACAGATAAGGGAAGGGCTACAATTCTCTGCTACAACTCCAATTCTACACACCAAAGCAGACACCACACTAAGGTATTTCAAATACCCAGATGTCTCTTATTTCACAGGCCCACCAATACTCAGTTCAAGGTCTCCTCTTTTCTCATTATATATGAGTTTATAAATCAGCTGCTGCCCCAGGATCTGCTCTGTCCAGCACACTGAATATGGAAATTATTACAAATCTCTGCATGAACAGAGTTCATACTCAGTGTTTGATCTCCTCCAAGCTGTACCAAGGCAGCTCTAGCAGCAAGTGTGACCCCTGCCTTCAGGCATTAGGAGAGCTGTAGACCATCTAAACAGAACTCAAGACCCAGAGCATTACTGTAGAAGCATTAACTATGTGGTATCATGGCAAGACATAGTAACCAGAAAAGAACTGCTGTAACTCTGGTGTAACAAATTAGCATTTTATCTAAGCACTGTAAATGAGACCCCAAGTATTAGGTGAGTGTGAATAACACAGGAATAGTACCAGAACAGGCAAATGCAATCTCAGGCATACCCTGGACAGAAACCCCAAAGTACTACAATAATAGGTATGAATAATAATGCTATTATTGTTATATAAAAACAACAACATGGGTTTGACTCAAAGCCAGTTATACACCTCCTCAGACTCACAGGAAACACTCAAACCTCCTGGAGCGATTTTCAGTCTGTCAGCTAACAAATACTTTGCTGGTACTCTGTGAAGTACTCCACAAAAGGCTGTTAGCAAGATAAGCCTGCAGCATGTTCATTAGGCAAGGCTTCACTAACTGGAAGATGCCAGGGAGAAAAAAACCAAGACATGCATTGCACAAGCTAATCCAGTAGCTATTTTCTTACTGAAAGATTATTATCTTGCATTAGATTATTAAAGACCAATTCACATTAAGTTTATTGATGTGGGAACCTTTAGTTAATAGAAAAGAGGGAGGTGCAGAACCAGCAGAGAAAAACACACAAAAAACCACAGGGCATAAATCTGGCTTAAGAAATGGGATGCAGGGCAGAAACAGAAGAGCCAGTTGTCCTATCTGTCTGCAGTTCAAGAAAAACTGCAGAATTACCATCAGTGGAGCTGCTACCTTTGCACAGCAACAATATTTAGTCAACAACAGCCCCAAAATATTTCCAATTGAAGGAAAAATTTATTCAGTTTAAAGCTCGTCTTGACTAGTCTAGGAAACCTATTTTCTTTGCTGCTGAATACAATCTCCTTTGTGTTTCAGGCACAGAGCAGCATGTCCTTCTAGCCATACCTTTCTCTCTATCCTGCAGCATCCCTAACAGCCTAAGGAAGGATGCAAGAGTGTACATACTATTACTATCAAAACAAAAACATCCTAAGAGGTTTGGGGTTTTTTAATACAGAAACAGAATGAGCTGTTCAAGTCAATTCCTTTGGGAATTACTTTAGCAAGCACAGACTCCACAATTATCTCAAACAACTTGGTTTGCTCTCTGCTGACCTTTTAGTGTAATTGTCCCATTTCTAAAAATCAGATATAAGTGCTTGCTTTTCCAGAAAGGTTACATACTAGGACCAAAACCTTTAATCTGCAGCAAAGTTAATGATTTAATACTATTTTTACTGAAATAACTGACTAAAACTTGTAAGACTTGTGTTTTGTATGTGACAGAGATGTCAATAAGCTGTATTTCAAACTCCTTCCCCTTCCCTGTAAGTGCAGAAGAAGAAAGGACTAACAAATTTCTTTTCAGCAGAGGGTACACTTAAAAGTGATGAAGCTCCTCAAATATCCTTCAAAAAGCATAATGGAAGATAAAAGCAACAGTATTCTACATGTTCTGTTCCCAGCTTTATGGGCAGAAACTTCAAGAATCCAGATCTGCAATTGCCAGCAGTAGGTCGAGGCTGCAGTAGGCTAGAGCTTGTTTTATAAAGGTAATCAGGACAACTTCGAGTAAATCCTAGAAATCCAAGCAGAAACTACACAGCTTTACTACTTCAGCTGCAGATAAACATCACTGAAATAAGCCTCTAACAAGCCTAAGCTCTAAGCTTGATGAAAAGACTTTTACTCTGTGTACCCGGAGGGGAGAGAGCACTGTTCTCCCTGTTACTGTTTACCAGCACTCTGCAGGCTCCAGCTTCTCTGATTCAGAAGACAGATGTTTCATATTAACAGACAACACTCAACAACAAAGCCTTTCCTTTCCCAGGGGGAACACTGATGAACAGGCAGCCAGGAGAGCCTCCAGAGCAAGTTCAGGTTCTTGTTTTTAAAGGGTTCTTTCCATATGCTCATACTACCACATCATCAGCACATCCAGCATTGTCCCAGTAACAGCCAAAATTTGTTACACCGATTCCTGGTGCAGGTACTTCAGGCTGTGCATGATCAACACAATCCAGCAAAGTGAAGAGAGAGATTAATTCCTCCTCACAGCTCACTGATTTAAACTCTACCTAGTTAAATGTAACTGCTCTGGATGCTGACGCTTCTCCTGCTGTTAAATTCCAAGACACACTCCAGTCCACGAGGCAGATGGATCCCTTCTGCTCACAGCACCTGTAGCTGACTGACAGAGTGCCCTGCACCAACCAACCACACAGAGATGCAAGGTGAAGAACTCTGCCCTTCCCAAAAACACTGCCTGGGGCCCCTGCAAGACAAAGGGTTAACTCAAAGCAAGCCATGCATGCCCTAAAAAGAAAAGCATTTTAATCTGTACCAGTTATAAATAGCATCCAATAGCCAGACACCAAGCATTAACCCCCATTCCAATCACGAGATCGGCCCTCTCCCTGCCCGTGCGGATGCATGCAGGGGAGCCAGGGAGAAGCTGTATCTATTCAACTAGGTCAGCCTTATTCTGAAGGGATTAGGTGTGTAATCCAGCCCCTCCCAGGCACGAGGGAGGGGCAGAGCAGAGGGAGCTTGAAGCAGGAGGTTTGCTCCCAGCATGGATTTGCCTCCCTTGTCGGACAGCCCCGTCAGGAGCTCTGGCCAGAACGTCCCAGGCTCTGGGAGCGAGCACATCCATGTACAGGATGAGGAACATTCGACTGCAGTCGAGCCAGAGCAGCACCAGAAGCATCTACTCTGCCATGCCCAGCCTGCCAAGAGGGTCAGTCCAATGCAGGCCTGCACATGACGTGGTATTTCTGAAACAAAGCCAGTTTTGCTCACCCCAAAGGAACTTCAGCCACAGGAGATGGGAAGTGCCCACCCATCTCCACACACACCCACCAGTTTACATTTAGTAAGAGGAATAATCTTCTCTACAGGTGAAGGAGACGAAATAGCACAGATAACACTAGCTTTCTGTTTGGGTCTCAGCTGGCAGCCTTCCCAAGCAGAGCAACACTGATTCATGTTATCTGTCATCAGCACAACAGCCATTTTCCAGGATACTGTCTCACAAGTATCAAGGAAACCTCATTTGTCTTTAAGGCAATGCTGCCTATCCAGAACATGTTTCTCTTCCAGAACTGTTCCCATCCTCCTCTGGACACGATCCCATCAGACCACAGATGTGTCAGCATGCCCACAGCACAGGCTGCTAAGGAAGGAAAATGGCCATCAAAAATCAGCATATGCATTGACAGCTCTTGCTCTCAAGCCCACCAGCTGAACCAGGAACATGTACTGTGCACACTTCTCAACATTATTTTCTCTGATAACAGGCACTAGATTTATTCCCTTCCAGCTTCAGCCAGGTTCAGATAATAGGTGTACACCCTATGACCCAGAGAAACGGTTACCACTGTTACCACAGTTACCACTATTTAGTCATCAAGACAAGAACTAAACTAACTCCCAGTGTTGACTCATCAGCTAAAGATATATGCACATATCCTCACTCTCTGTAACCAGCTATGGGAACAAACTTCCTGGTTACATTTGATAGAAATACTGTCACTTACACCACAGAGAAGTCATGCTTTCAAAGATCACACGAGCCAGCAGACATTTTACATGGGACAAACTCTAGGGGCAAGACTGCAGTTTCTGGTGCATGATGCAAAACCAGATCGAAGCCAACTAATCAGTTGACATCAGCATGGAGGCAGCATCCTCTGTCTTGCCATTATTTGCCTGCAACCTGAGAGTCACAGTATAAACTTAGAACAGCCTCCTGACAGCTCAAGCAAAGTTAACCAATAACAAACCACTGGGCAAGCTCTCTCTGCTTGGGCACACTTGGCACACAGCCTCCCTCCTCTTCTGCCTAAGAGCAGCTGCCTCGTGCAGAAACAGCTGAAGGCAACCCAGGCTGGTCAAGAGCCAGACTAGATCACTTTCTCTCCAATACCAGGGAGGGCAGACAGAACAGACTTGCAAGTGAAGAGGGTAGGAAGAAACAAAAGACACAAGGAGCATAAGGAAATAGGAGGAAGGACAGCCAACAGTAGCAAGGTATTCAGAGGACTCATCTCACCAAGGGGAGACAACCAAACAAAAACCTTATCAAAAAAACCATCTTTAGTGTTCAAATTAGAGCACACAAAAAAGGGTTAAGAAGGGTTAAAATACCTAGCCCTTCATAGAGAAGAAAAACAACCTAATATTTCTCCCTGAAAACTTCAACATACACATCCACTCAATTTATCTGCAGAAAATATTCTAAGGGGAAGCCAGGACGAGGTTGGGTAGCTGTTGCAGGAAGCTGCATTAGAAACCTATCATAGTAGACATCTCAAAGCACAATTACTGCTGTCTTACCTGATGAACAAACACATCTTCTTTGGTATCATTTCTGTGAAAAGAAAGTGAGAAGTTGTAAGAGTTTAGACTGAAGAGACTTCACTAGAAATGCCTGGCTTTTCAAGTGAAGCCCTCCTTCTCTCAGCCTGTAGCACATGCCCTGAATGCCATACATTCTGTCTAAGCCTATGCTACCAAAACCCTGCTCTGAACTTCTATGGTCATTTGCTTGAGAACAGGAAGGACTCCCGGGCCTTCAAAAGCATGAGAGGACGGGGGAGGTTCTCTGTAATCTTCTGGCAAATATTCAGTGTTTTCTTTTCATGCAGGGCAGAGTTGATGACTGGACTGCTTGTTTTTCACTACTCTAACTCCCAAAAACACTTCCAGAGGGACTGCAACCTGAGCTGTTACCCCAGAGGTCAAACAAGACTATCAACAGGACTGGTTGCAGCTGTTAACAGAGATCTCCTTTCAGTGCAACTCAAAGCAACCAGGCACAAGAAGTGTTAGGAGAGTCCTCAAGAGGAGGACCCAGACATGAACGTGAGGTTTTCTGCATTAGGCCAGACAGTTCAGGCTTCCACATGCAAAACACCAAGATAAGTCTGAGACCTTGAATCTGTGTTCCCATACAATAAAAAAAGAGCCTGAGCCCTGCCATCTGGTCACTCAATTCCTTCTCAGCAAACAGAACAGGTGGGTCAAAGAGTTTGTGAAGATGATGCATAATCCCAATTTTGCTGTCCTGGATTGAAGCAACAGTAGACTTCATGTTAGGAAGAAAGCTAACAAGTTATTACACCACAGCCAGGAGAAAGCTCTTATATCAACTGCTATTACAGATTTTAAGAGGTCTTCCAAATTAAAGCTGTTCTTCTAAGCTTACACTGGATAATAACCTCCAGAAACTAACACCACACCACAACTGGCTTCAGATCCATGAACATGGGTCTTCTACCCCTTTCTGCACTGTCCAACTCACCCAAATCTACCTGATGTGTAACAGCTCAAGAATCTGCAGAGTGAAATAACTTGCCAGGTATGTTTTTTGGAAAACAAATGTTCAGCATGCAGCAGTTTCATTCCTCCAAAAAAGCACACAAGACATTTAAACCCCTCAACTCCAAAGATATTTCAGCCTTAAAAGCCAGAGTTCCCTCCAGTAAATTGGAAAATGGGTCTTCTGCACCTAAGGTTGCAATATGATCAAATCTCACCTACAGCTGCTGTTTGGATTCTCAATGCTATTCAGAGGCTTGTCTGTGCCCAGAGAAGAGGGGAAAAACCCAAAAGATACAAAGAGAATTTCTACGAAACCCAGGCCTGGCATATTTTCAGTGAGATACCATCAGAGAATCTCAATGAGTATCCACAGGAGGTATTCTGACCAAGCAGTTAACACTTGAAGTTTACCCAAAAGTATTTCCCCTCATCCTCCTACCTTTTTCAGGCCTTCAAAAAACAGCCAATCACTAAAGAATATACAGCTCATTAAGAGTGTAGTAGAAGTAAACATGAGAAACAAGTAATAGACCAAATCTGTAATGAATTTGACCCTTTCAGTTTTCTCCCCACACACATAACCTTTGACTAGGGGTTGAGGTGTTTAAGAAGGGGTTTGCTGAGTGCTTGGCCTAAGCTGACTATCAATGGCATGAAATTATAGTCAGGTCCTGAGGTCTCTGTTGCAATTAGTAACCCATGCCCTATCACGTGTACTACGAGTCTTAGTACAGCATAAATACAACTATCAGAATTTAAACATACCTGTTGATAAAGCCATATCCATTTCTGACATTGAACCACTTGACTGTGCCAAGAACTTTGGTGGCTGGAAAGAAAATTTAAAAAGTTAATCTAAAATATAAGAAAGTACAATAATGTTAAAAAATACTTCTATAATTGCATATGAAGTTGCAGCAAGACTTATTCTGTTCCCTTAACACTCAAAATGTGCCTTCATCTCCCAGTTCAGTTCATTTTAATGCAGCAACAAGATGCAGTGCTTTAACACACTGTTCTTCAGCCAAGGGCTTAGCACACAGCACAAAACCTAGCTCTATTTGCAGAGTTGGCCATCCATCCCTTTTTTTATTTCTCATCCCAGAAATGGGCAACAAAACTGAAAATCCCATTGCCACTCATCAGTTCTCTTTAGGTTAGTAGCTAGACATGAAACATAGCTGAAGAAAACTGTATAAAATTCCTCTCTTTCACTTACAGTTACCCTTCTTTCTTCCTTGGAAACCAGAACTGCCCGAAGTAGCAGTATCAAGTACAGTGCAATCCTCTGAAGTGGAAAGGCAGCACATCCTTATTCTGGAAAAGCTCTTTCTTGCATTGTCAGCATCACACCAACCAAGACAGACCCCACAAGACTTTTTTTTTTCAGTACTCCTACTGCTAAGAAGATCTGTGACTGCTTACAGTCACAATGGTTACAAAGCAACCAGCTTCATGTTCCATAACTTTCAGGATCAAGGCAAGCTCCTGTCTCAACAGTAAAACAGCACCTATTTAAAAGCCACACTGCAGTGTCTTATAGGATCTGGCAAAACCTGTTTCTCCAACTTATAGGAATATGTAGGAGGAACTCAACAGTGATGGAGGCAGTTCAACCCCTCCTTACCTCACAGCAACTGGATGGACACCAGAAACCCGTACTTTTTCAAACCTCTAGTTAAAGGAGAGTATTAGTCTCTATAACTTAAGAGCTGTTACTTGTTACCACAGCTTGATTACAACCACTTAACCAACCTGTGCAGTACTTATTTGCAAAAGGTCTAGTCACCTAGAGATGACTGATTGCTAAAAGTCTCACATACATGTTTTGGGGGTGGCAGGAACTCCAGAGGCAATTAAGAGGAAAACAGACTAGACAATCTCCAGTTTAGAAGCCCAGGCCACTGTGCTAGAGGGAAGAACACACTGTAAATTGTTACCTTCATCTACTGTACACCTGTATTCTTCTCTAAATATTCACAAGGAGATGATGGAGCCAGCCAGACCTTTGCTCTCATGCAGTCATTCTCATACACCCTCAAGTAAAAAACGTCTGACAACAGCAGTGCATTGTAGCACTGCTGCTGTAATTAGTCAATAACAGGCCCTTTCTTTCTCATTGCCCTTTGAGAATTGAAGTTTTTGGTCTCCTTTAATACACTTTTTAGTAGAAAAAGTTATTTAGAAGCAGCAAAGTCTTAACATGACTGAGATATTACCTAGAAAAAAAGACTCTGCCTAGTACAACATACATTCTCAAGAATTCTTGTTTACTGGAACAGAAAAACATTGTTTCAGTGTCCAACACTGGTTCAGTAAACAGTGCTCAGCACCAGTATTTAGAGCTGTGCTTTTAGGTTTAGTTTCATGGGGACATCACCACAAAGACACTTCCTGCTACCACAATGGCATTGCTACAAGAGCTCCCGGCACTCACGAAAGTCAACAGGAGGGGATAGGGAGCACAGAAACAGTGCCAACAGTACCTGCAGGTTTCAGCCTGCTTTGAGAAACAAAGCCTGCAGCACTGCTTCCCTCAACATCATCCTTTCCCTCCTCTGCCAAGCAGCTTTGGAATCTGTTAGCCTACTTGAACCAGATTAGGAAGAAGCCTAGGAAGCATGACAGAAACCATCAGAGCGGTCAAGAGGCTGGGGAATGAGAGGCAGTCAAAACTCACTCTGCGGCCAGCTGGCTGCTGCTAAGTGGAGGAGTGTGCAACAGTTTAAAAACAACATTGTTCCACGGGGGAGACTCCAATATACGCCCCCTAAGACAGCCAGAGAAAATACTATTGCTGCAGACATTTACAGTCTCCCCTAAGTATCACTGAGGGCCAAAAGAACCTCAGACAGCAGCATGACACTGAACATCCATGGCACGGTCACCGGTAAGCCCGAGCAGGGAAGTCTGGCAAAGGAGGAGGACAAGCCAGAGGAAAACACAATAAGCAGTTAAAGTGATGAGTCACAGAAGGCTATGGCCGTGCTGACGTACATCCCACCAGCAAGTGGAAGCCCACATATTTCTACAAGATGCTGTAACTCTGATGCTATCAGAGGAAACAATCATCAGCCACTCCCACCATGACAAAATAGCATTTAACAAGGAGAGCCAAAGCTTCCTCTGACCAGGAGAAAAGAGAAAGTTGAGAAACCTTTACCCATATTCCTAGAAGTCAGATATTTGGATGCCCCAAGCAAGCGTAAGACTTTGCTTCTAATGGGATCTCTGTAAAAGAAGGCTTAAGTGAACATAACTACACAGGTGACCACTGAGAGTCATTTTAATCAGCATTGACAGTGATCATTTTCCTCGTAATTCCTAATAAAAAGCTTGCCCAGCAATAACCAACCACCACCACAGTGGTTTTCATTTTCCTGCTACTTCAGAAAAGGCAATTCTACCTTCATTTCCCCCAACCTCTTCTCTCCAAGAAATAGGTATAGGTGAACAAGGTAAAAACATTACCAGTTATGAAACAACCCACATTAAGGCAAGAAGCAGCCAGATATACCAGCAGATACAGATGTGCTAATTCCTGTGTACTAATTACTGACAAATGAGGTAATGGGGAAAAAAAAAAAATCACAAAAGCTGTGCCTCCGATCTCTGTTTTACTAGAATTCTTCCTAACTCCACTCCAGAGAAATCCTTTACCAGGCTTCTCTTTCTTGCAGCAAGACCCCAGTCTTCCCCTTCAGAAGAGAAGGTCCAGTGTATCCTTAAGGAAATTTGGGACACTACACTGTAAGTCAGCTTCAACTTCGGCTTCACCAAACCCTCAGAAGTTACACAGTCAGAAACAGTACACCCCTATCGGCAGTAGCCTGCAGATTGAAGTCTTGTCCTTTTCAACAGGTTGATCCTATCTAATCGCAACGAAAGAGTCACACTTGCTATGCACCGGGCTTGAGCAGAGACACGGCAACACGGCATTTCGTTTGCGTTTTACTGATAGTCAAGTAGAAACTAAACCCCGCCCCTCCAAAAATACCTCAAAACAAACAAACCCCACTAAACCTGCACACATTACTACAGCAGTATTCTTTACGGACAGAGAAGCTGTGCCAGGACCCAAACACTAGGGAGAGGCACGCATGGTTTCCCGCGGCCCTTCCCGGGAGAGATGCCGCCGGCAGGTGCCGGGAGGAGGCTGCGCCGCGCTCGCTGTCCCGCACGCTCCGGCCGGCGAGGCACACCCGGGCTCCCGCCCAGCTCCCGAGCGCGTCACGGCCGGCGCCGCGCGGCTCCCCCGGCCCGCGCGGGAGGAGGAGGCGGCGGCGGTCC
>VXBQ01004374.1:0-23612 GCA_013400175.1 Phainopepla nitens
CATGTCCTTGTTCTTGTAACTAATTCTCAATACTGTCCAAAGGAGGATCCTGGGGAACATGGTTCCACCACAGAACCTGGCCAACCCTGAGGCGGTGAAGAACAGCTGAGGACAGGGCCCCACCTGGCCACAGCTCTGCAGTGGATATCCATCCCCCAGCTCAGCCTTCTCCTGCTTTCAGCCAGTCACTTGTTGGTGCTGGGGCCCATTGGCCAAACTTGGGACAGCCACCACCAGTGCTGAACCAGGCAGGCAGCGATGCTGGAGGAGGCAGCTGCCTGAGGGCCTGTCCTTCCCTGACTGGACACTTTGAGACAGGATGCATTACCACCCTGAGCCTCACCCAGCACCCAGTGGGGGAGGAGGCAGAGGCTGCACAGAGAACAAGCCCTGCCTGCCCCACAGGCTGCAATGGGGCCCCTGGCATCTGTACTCCCACAGCAGCAGAGAGAGGATGGTTCAACAAACCAAATCCTGGCCCAGGTGGAGGAACAGCCCAACCCCATCGGACCTCCCAAGTTCAACTGTTTTAAGAGCGTGTGTGCACAAAGCAGCTGATTTTTGAACCTTTTAACACATGGATTTTAAGTTCCATAAAACAGGACATGCAGCAATAACCAGCTGTAGTGTCTCAAAAGGCACCTTGTTCACAGTTGAGGCTTGGTGAACATATTGGCACTCGCCCATGGGGCCAATTTCACTGCCACAACCTGGGGGGATTTGGTCCTGCCACAGCCCTTGGCCCCAGCTGAGTGAGTAGGCAGCCATGGGCGAGTGCTGGTTCTCAGCCAACTCTCTTTGGGCAAATTCATGAGCCCAGTATGTTTAAATGTGTAATTTAACATGCACAGCGAGGAACAATGGGGAAAGAAATGGGTCTGTGCCAGGAATAGATTATTCAGAGAAGTAGAATGCAAATACCCATGTACAGGCCCGATCCCAGCTACACCGCAGGGCTAAGGGGCCTGAACAGAAGCAGAAAAGCCTCAGAGCAGCCTCACTCCTGAGCCTCTGCTTTAAAAAGACCTTTATCAGCAAAGTCGGAGCTTCCTCTGTGGCCAGAGGCAGTGCAGAAGCAATTTTTCTGCTTGGCACCATCTCTCTCTCCCTTCCCTCTCTGTGCCCTGAGGCCAGTGCAGGCAGATCTCCCCATAACCAAAAAGCTGCAGGTGTCCTGCTTGGACATGCTCCAATCCCTTCCTCATTTTCCTGTCTGATGAGCTCTATCTTGCAACCTACCATCACTTTCTCGTTTCCTTCTCTACCCAGAGCTTTATAGACCTGCTCAGCCCCAGCCTCCAGCTCAGGTGGCCTCAGCACAGAACAGGCTGAGGTTTGTCCCAGGCCTTTTTCTGCTGTTGTCATGCTTGGAGCCCCAAGATAACTCAGTTTTGCATCCTTTAATTTTGCTATTGACCCACGTTGTGTGAACCAATGTAGCTCTTGGGTTCCTCCTCCATCACCAACCTGCACCCAGGTTGTTGGGTCGTTGGATGCATTCGCACAAAGGACCACAGTCTGCTGCCTGCTGCTCTGGAATTTGTAACCTGGAGCCAGGTAAAATGGGATGGAGGCGGTTGTAAAGGCTGTTCAAATCCTTCCCCATCGCCAGCAGCCTCTGAGCCCGCCAACTTCCCTGTCCCAAAAACTTCCTTGTCTAGGGTACATGCCACTCATGCTGGGAAATGTCTTACCAGGGCATTGCCAGGCCCATTCCCTGCCTTTCATGGTTGAGTGCTGCAGCCTCTGAACACCACAGGCATTTTAACCGGCAGCTGAAGCACAGAGGGGGTGTCGCTGTCGTTAATTCCGCAGCAATGATACTCGTGTGTCAGAGGACAGGAAAAGAACAGTTTATTAGGGAAACCTCAACCTCGTCTTTTATAGATTGGTTCGCAAAGTAGGATTGTATTGGTCCAGCCAAGGAAAACAAAGACAATTAGAGACACCCCTCAGGGTGGATTGGTGCAAAGGAGAACAACAACCTTTGGAAACATCCCAAGGCAAACAGCATGAGTTCTCTCGTACCACAAGCTCACAGACCCCAGGTGCAAAGCCTTGTTTACATACTTTCTTCAACTCCTCCACAACTTTCCCAGAACAGTCTGAGAATGCTGCTGATTTTTCTCTCTGACCAAACTGTTGGCACCCACAAGTGGGTCCGACAGCTCCCAAGAGTAGCAGTGCTCCACCAACCAGAGTAGACCAGAACAAGAGCTGACCATGGGGCTACTCTCCCAGACAGTACAGGACAGGGACACTGAAGGCTCTGAAGGGTCAGAACAAGCCCCAGTGGGACCCACAAGTGCTGGGGCAGGGGAGGACCTACCAGCCACCCCAGCCACTCCAGTGCAGGCAGCTGTGAAGACACAGAAGGGTGGACACACCCGGGGTGTTCCGAGCGCCCGGGGCCCTCAATGGAAGAGGAGCTTCCCAGCTGCTCTCCAGCGTTCAGGGCACCTTGTGATTGTGACCTGTGGCCACTTTGGCCAGATCAGCCCCACCATGAGCAACACAGAGCTCCCCAAGAGCCGTGTCACCACCTCCTCTGGAGTGACAAGTGCTTCGTGTTGTGACAAACTCATCCCAGGAGATGGGAGTAACCCAGATTCTTGTTAATAGATCCCTCAGGGTGGATTAGAGTGAAAAGACATGGAAATGCTCAATGTGTATAAATATATGTACACAGGGTTTATTTTCGAACAATTTGGTAGAAAAGGAAAGCAGGTAGGTAGCCATTTTGATTAGTATTATCTATAGTAATATAACAATATGAAAGCATTGCAAAATTGTCACCAAAGCTGCAGGATTAAAAGAAACTGTGTCGGGTTAACAATAACTTATTTTTTGATACAGAGAGAAAAGAATTAATAATACAAGGAATCTTTTGTAAAGACTTTGCCAGCTTCTTTTAGACTTGACAAAAACTAATTAGTGCTTGATTTTTAATATTGACACAGTATCAGACTAATAAAAAGTTAGAGTGCATCTTCATAAATACATCGGTAAAGATGAGCAAACTTTAGGAATTTCTCTTTTTTTTTTCAGCTTGAGTACAGGTAACAGGCCAGGCCAGCCCCCCTGTGTGCCCGGGCTGGGCAGGTTTGGCTGTGGGGCTGGGCTCCTTCCTGGGGACCTTGCGGGGCCCTGTCCCATCTGGGCTGGGCCCCCATGGCTACACGGTAGAAAGGAGGGGAAGCCTCTTTCTCCTCCTCTTTCTCCTCCTCTTTCTCTCTTGCATGGCCTGAGCTTTCTGAGATCTTGGCATAGTTTCAATATGGTCACAGCCTTTGTATGCCTTGAGCAAGATATTAACTCTTTTAGTGCACAGGTGAAGGTTACAAATATCAATCTTCTTTTGAGTGGGAGTACAGAACAGAGAGTGAAGATACATAAAGAAACAACCTGAAAGACATTAAAGTCAGTTAAGTAGGAGTCAAGTCCCAGATGGAAGGAGAATGAGGAGATGCTTTAACTTTAGACTAAAAATCTTCTTATAAGGGATGGATTGTGATATGTTAAATATCCCTATAACTCATGAAAAGACATGGGAGGATGGAGTGTTTAAATTGCAGATTATGAGCAAAGGATTTGTACTAACTAAACAGATAATGAAGATGTTGAAGTAGCTATAATTCTATAAAAAGCTTAGAGAGAAGAGTGATAAAGCTTAAATAGAAAGAAGAAGATGACCTTTGTTCCCAAAGATTAAAATTATTTTAAAGATAAATGAAGAGAACCTTTGCTTTTGAACAACTCATCCTTAAAAGTAGTACTTGCATGAATTTAACATGGCCCAAAAGCACAGCTTTGAGAAGGCCATGAAGCTGAGACGATTTCATGACTGCAGATTTCTGGGCAGCTGCCATTTGTAAAAAGTGAAGCCATGAAAAACTATTTCTTTCTTTCTTGTGGAGAAGTCCCTATAGCATGACAAAGGGAGGCTCCTCTCCCTAAGTGAACTAAAAAAAAGACTATTCTTAAAGTAATAACTAAGCAAATTATTTTTATATGTTGTCAATTATAAGAAGGTAAGAGAGGGGAAGAAAAGTAGTCTACAAGTTTTATTCCAATTCTTATTATTCTTTTTAAGCTTATTAATAAAAGTTTTCTTTATACCCTTTACGCTTAAGCCTACTTTACTCTTCTCCTAATCCTATTTCACAGCAAAAAATAATTAAAATTAACAAACTAAAGCCACTACACTCTTCAATACCATCTTTCAAGTGTTAGATAATCAGGCATTACTTTATTCCAGACAGGATGTGCAGCAGAAATCATTAAATCATTGCGGCTCACCTAGTTCTTTGCCAGACTTTTTATGTATTTATACATTTAAAACCCAAAGAAATTCTCATTCATTGGTTCTATATTACACAGGTCTCAGTACTTGATCCCTTCACCTTCGATGCTAATTTGGTCCTCATGCTTTGGTTCTCTTACCCATCTTTTTCCAGACCAGATGACTACAACTAACAAGGGTGTAATATTTCTTAATGTCCATTTATCTTCTCTGTATCTCCTCACCACTCCCAACCTGTAGATGTTCATTTTTGTTGACTGAAGCCCCTCAGGCCTCACCAGCGAAATTCACCCCCTCAGTGAATAGAGTCTTCTGAAGAGAAACCTCAATTCCACACCCTACCACTCCCTGCCCCTTTCCCCTTTGGCAAACACATGACTAAAGGTACTTGGAAAATTTTAGAAGTTACATCATTTTCAAGAACATGAAGCCAAGGACACGTATAAGGGAGAAGAGAGAGAGAAAAAGAAAAGGAGGAAGGAAGAGAGAGAGGGAAGGAGGGATTAAGAATGTGAAAATCGCACCACCCAGTCGGCCTTGATGAGTCTTGACTGTTGCAGCTTAGCTGTCCTTTGATCAAAGTGATGGTCCATCGGGGGTAGGGGAAAGAAGCCCCTGGGTTAAAGAACACTCAGGCCAGGAATGTCTTCTTGTGTGGGGAGCTTTCAATCCTCTGGTGAAAAGTCTGAGAAATGAGTCTGGGGGCACTTTGGGAGTCCCTGATGGTTTTATGACACCTTCTAAGCACATGACAACTGCCTCTCAGACATTTGAGCCAGGAATGCCCCATCAGACCTTGCCCTGACATGAAGCTGAAGGTTTGTCTCTTACCCCACTCATAGCCTAACATTCAAACAAAGCACCTCGGTGCCTTCACAACTGAGGAAGGGTTTGAGTCATTAACCCATAAAAGTCCAGTCTCTCACACTTAGCAATGTCTGGATGTGTGACCCAGCCAGGCAAGACTGTGTTCTGCCCCTCACACCCCTCCAACTAAACTGAGCATCTTTCTCTGCAGCAGCATGTGCTCAGATCAAAGGGATTTCGAGGTGCTGCAAAGCAGGCAGTGTCTTCATCAGCTCAGAGCCTCTGTGCAAAGGACACAGCTGTACCTGGAGCCCAGACTCAGAGCAGCATCCCAACCTCACCCCAGTGGACCCAAGGGCACAGAAATGATCTGTTCAGGAGCCAATCCTTCCCTGGTGTCCTTTGTCATGTGTATATTCAAACTCCATGACTTACTCACTAAGTCACCAGTCTGGAAGCCCAGAAGGTACACACAGCTCCTGCTCCCAAGTCCATGCACTCCCTCAGAATTAGGTACGGAGCACTGCAAGGCTTCATGGCCCCTTCCAGCCTCTCCTTTCAACACCCCAATGGCACACAAGCACCACCAGCAGGAAAACTCTGCAGCAGGACTGAAGGAATCCCAGTTTTGCTGGTCTGCTCTCAGTTTTTCTGTCTGCTTCTATGTTGTAAAAGGGAATTAAAAAAAAAAAAGGTGATATTTACTGTAACCTGTCTGCTTCATCAGGACCTCATTCTGGGTTTACTCACAGCAGGTATTACCCAGACAAGAGCTGTACACAATTTTTTCCCTTCAAAAGAACTGCTGTGCAACCTGAAGGGTCAGCACAAAGCTGTGAAACACTGCTGAAAACTGCAATGGCCTGCAGTGCACCAGAACCCACTGGGAAATCAGAGCAAGCACCAGCCACAGGCACTCCCACAGCTGGATGGAGCAGCAGGTGGCAGCAGTGTGGATAGAGCACTGGCCATCAATCAGGCAGGAACATGACCCACGGATGTCAACAACGTATCCTGTAATTACAGATGATGTTTTGGTCAAACAGCAAGAATATGGTGACTACCCACGTGAAGGCTGACAGCTAACTAACAGCTGCCTCCTTCTCCGAGTCTGCATCTACAGAAACCTTCAGATCAGGCAAGTAAATAAATCAGAGGGCACATCAAAACATGACAAGCCACAGCACACATCCCATTGAATTATCCCAGACTCAGACCACAACTTCAAAACCCAATTTTGACACTGAAATGATCAAAGACCTGCACGATGACACAGAGCAGCGAGACACACTGGAATCTGCCACCAGCAGCTCAAGTCTCTCCAGGCTTCACATGCCAGGCTCAAGCAGTGATGCACCCTCTAGCCTTTAAATTCAGTTTCACAAGAATCTTTTTTTTTTTTTTTTTTTTTTGAGAATCAAGCTAAAAAGGAAAATTTGCTAAGACAAGGGAACACATCTGCTTTCCTCCCACTGGGGAAACTGAGAGGGAAGAGGTGGAACCTGAAGGTACATCAATGTCTGCCCCTGCCCTCAGGCACCCTGGGCCAGGTACACTGCTTCTCCAGCCCTCCCCAGCTCCCTCCTCTTCCAATGCATTATCTCTACATGGATTATCCAACTGCATCCACAGCTCCTTGCTTCACACCATCGCTAATGCTGCCTTTCCTCTGCTGTGGCTGCCCCTGACAGGCTGCTTGTCCAAACAGAAGAAAAATTAGGGTCAGATCACACATACTAGGTGCTAATACATTACGTGTATTAGGATTTAGGAACAAAATCTATGACCTCCTCATTAAACAATACCAAACACACCATTAAGGATATTTATATACCACAGATCTGGAAAGCAGTAATTCCAGACTTTAGCAATAGTTAAGAGCTATATATACTACAGTACTTGCATTTCAAAGTGATGTGAAGGAAAAAATTCCAAAATTATTTTACTGAGTTATCATTAATTGAAACAAAGACTTTACTAAGACTTAACCAACAAAAACCTATTTTTTTATTTATTCCAAACACCAAGATACAGAAGTTTTCAAGTTTTGCAAATATTGCTCCAAAACAAAATTCTATGTACAGCTCCTTGGTTCCAATAGTGCATCAACAAACATGTGTGTACCCACAGTGCAATGTTTGCTCAGTTCATCAAGGCTCCACGTTGCATTCACTTACCAGTGATTTAAAGAAACAAAAAAGTGACCTGCCAGTCTGAACAGCTGGTCCAGACTTAAAATGACAATGAGGAAACTTGCAAAAAAAGGGATAGAAATGAATCCAGGCAGAGCACATTGAAGACTCTTCCCTGAACAGGAGAAGTACTACTCTATTTTAAATAAATATTTTCAGTCTTTATCTGCAAGGGCTTCCCCAGCACTACTGAAGGGATGCAAGTCTCCAGGATCTGCAATTTGATCTACCCATGGGAACTGCCTTTTCTTCCACACCTCCAGTACTGCCCTGAGCAAAAATAAACTGACAAGTGAAAACACACAATGAGCACACAAAAGCCACTGCTTGAGAAGAAATCCCCCTTTGGAGCAAGAAGCCTGCTCAGGGACTGAGCACATGAATGCCCTCAGACTGGGAGCACAAGCAGCCCTGTCTTGCTTTACAGACTGTAACCAGGGAACACCTCTTCTGGTCATCTCACCTGAAAATCACCAGCTGCCTGGGAGGCTCCTCTGATGCTGCTCTGGCTGTCTGGTCACCACCACCTCCTCTAGAACTACAGGAGCTCAGGTACCTCACAGGAATGAGCCAAGGTGTAAGCACTGGTCTCATCTTCAGAGAGCCAAGTGATCCTTAAAATACCATGTAAGCTTTATTCCAACCATTTACAGAAAAGTAAGTCTGTTTTTCTGCTGTATGTACATTGTATTCACTCTGTACCACCTTAGCACTATAAAACTGTGAGACAAATTATTCCCTGAAATGAATCTTGGCATAAAAGTCTTAGTTACTACCTAGAGCAGTTTAATTATTTTGTTTTCTGAAGGAAATAAAATATTCACAATATAGACTGTAACTCCTACAATAATACTGGATTTTTTAAGTTTTCATTATTCTTTGCAGAATAAACACATCAAAGATATATATTCCAAATTAATAATTTGTACAGGTATGGGCCTTTCCATTACAACTCTGTTTGAATGTTACCCTTTGGTAGTACCATTGCACACAATAAAATAAGGGTAACAAATCCAGCTTTTTAAGGACACCCTCTCACTGCAAAACCAGCTCACTACGTTCCATAGGGAACTGAACTCAGCAACATCTATGAAGGAAAACTAAAGCTGCAGCCACTATTTCAGGAGTGGTGATCTGCAGCTGAAAGACTCTGAACCTCTCAAATGCTCACAATGTTCCAAAGGTTCTGTATAACGTGAATGAACATGAGCAGCCTTGTCACCTTGCTATCACAAAGTAAATACAAACTGAAAATTAAAACTTAAGGTATAAAAAGGGACTTTGTGAACACAGACCATTTAAGATAATAACCCACTCACTGTCTGCAATGACAGCACCTCATGCATAGATCTGGAGGCTTTATTTACACAAAAACTGATTCCCAAAACCACACATTCATAGCAAGTCTTTACAATGAACACATCCAGAGTATTGAAAAAAAATCTACATTTCCAAACATAACTGGAATGGCAATTATTAACAAATGGGTAGAAAATACATCACATCCATGACAGACCATGCTGCAGTCTGAACTCAGAGCATGGCTTCCATCCTTTCCTGGTGGTACTCCTTACTACTGCAACGAGGATATCCCACCAGCAACTGCTGCAGGAGGCACAAGATGCTGGATTTAAGAGCTCAAGAATGCACACAAACACCATGTTCATGGGCTTCCCCAGTACCATGTCATGTGACAGTGACAGGATAAATATGGAAAACAATCATTTATTCTGAAAATAAGTGCAATCCACCTGTGACCTCCTGTTACATTATTTATTGTAACAGAAGTGTGTGTCAGGCCACTGTTACTTGAAAACCTCCACATAACACTTTATAGCCAAGAGCTGGACATTCATACTTACTAAGTCTGAAACTGTTATAACATCTCCTAATGATTAAATACTGAGTGCTAGTATGCATAAACCAGAAGAAATAAAACATGACATGGGTCACTTAAACTACGCAAAGTTATTTACAACCCCTCTCAACCAAACTTTTTTTGGCTCTTAGAACTCTGTTCTTCAGCGGCACAATTTTTGTCAATGTAATGATGAAAAAGTCTACCATTTTGATGAGCAACTTGTAAGGAGTGAAAATTTGAGTGTAACTTATCAGCCAACAGGCAATCTCTGGAGACAAGAGTATGACCCTTTCCACAGCATTATAATCGTCTGATAGACCTGAAATAACCTTTTTGCTCCTCTCTGAACAACACTTCTTCACAAGTCCCTGAAGTCAATCTGCATCCCATGCAACAAGCATGCTAGTTCCATTTACAGATTCAGAGCTGCTCCCATCAGACACTCCAGCTTTGCAGGCAGTCACAGCCCAGTGTTCTCCAGTCTCACGTGGAACAGCACAAAGCAATCTGCTGCACTTTGCCCAAGTCTGTTATCAGCTGCTTTATACAGTGTTTGAGCTGGGGGAGCCGAGCCAGCGGTTCTGGGGGTTGCAGCTCTCCTGTGTAATCCAGCCAACTCTCCAGAACTGCAAAGAAAACAAAAACTTTCACTACTGCAGCTCTCAGCAAACAGCTCATCTGAAGTCACAAAACAAGAATTCTTTATATCTTTTGTAAATCTTGAGAAAGCAGTGGGCAGTATTTTTAACACAGTTATTTGAGAAATCATAAAACCTCACACCAATCTTTGCAAATAACTTTTGATACATAACCAAATAATTCACATGGGGACGGGGGGGAAAAAACTGCTGCTCTTAGGAAAAGGAAGAAAAGGAAAACTCTGGACCAGACATTGTGAAATCTCATGCTAAACTTCCTCTGATCTCTGTCAATTGCACGGCAAGGACACTGTGGTACACAGAGTTTATGCCATCAGGGATTGGACTATTGTAATGAAAGACACCTGTCATCAATACAGAACACAACTGAGCAAGACAGAACTGGTAACACAAAATGGGGATGAAGATCAAAAGCATGAACCAGCAGAGTGCTGCACAAGGAAAATGAACTCCTGATTTAAAAAGCTTATCAGTGGGAAACAAGAAATACCACTGAGCAGAAGACAATGTAACATGTGACAGTGTAACACGCCCACAAGGAAGATGCTCAGGTTGGACTATGACGACTTCTGGGGATGTTGACAGTATTAGAGATGGAGACTGAAACCTTCAAGACAGAATAAATACCTCTACCAAGAGCAGCCACTGCCACCAACCAGAAAAACAGGTGAATTTTAGCCATGGGCAGCACCTGCTGCAGAACCAACAGCATCACTTGCTCCTGACACATCCTGCCTTGGAGTAAGAAAGTTCCTGCTCAATGCAGCAACACACTGCACAGACTCCTGCTCAGCAGCAGGTACAAAAAGTCTAACTTTTGAGAACCAGAGCTTCTTTAGGCAGTACAGCCCTGACTGATCTTCACTACCTGAAACAGTCCTTTAGCTGTCCCAATTTTTCAGTACCTTACTTACAAAGAGAGGGCATTTACCTGGGGAGAATATGGATTCCCCTGCAAGTAAAGCTGCTTTTGTAACCACTACACAACCAATGGTCAGACTTAACAACATAAAGAACTATCCTGAATCATTTAATGCAACACAAAGGGTTTATAAATTTTCCATTAGTATGAAAATCTTAAAAGACATTTAAGTGAAGAATTTGGAAGAGACAGGAAAGGTAAGAGCCTTGTGCACTGAAGAGGCCATCCAGAATGGGCTACCATAGCCAGCAAGGCCCTGAAGAACAGAGAAATGCAGACACACAGAAGAGTTTTGGAAAATGACAAAAACCTAAACCCAAAAAGACACAAAGATGCTCCAGTACAACATCTGATTGTACTGTCAGGAGATGACTATCTGCAGATGCAACTATCTGGAGATGACTTAAGCAGAACTTGCTCTGTGAAATTCTGCTCTTTGTTTTAAAATGGGCCCCCCACATCAGCAGCATGTCTATTTTCTATTAGGAAATGTGATAATGAAACATTCATCTCTTTGTAAGTCTTAAGAAGTAAAATTCTGGTTAATATGTTTTGAACAGGTAGTTCAGTTAAAAAAAGAATTATTTTTAAAACTAGAATACTACTTACCATCTAGCTCCTTCTCAATGAAATCCATTCTGTGTATGACTTCATCTTGCAGAGATTCCACATGAGCTAAAAGATTGAGCTGCCACTGCAGCTGCGAGTTCACAACTCCTTCTTTGTCTTTTTCCAGCAATTTCATTTCAATAGCTTCCTCTGGAGAGACTTTCTTAGAGACAGACTCTCTCACCTAGCAGAAATACACATTAATACACATTAAATATTTGTTACAGTGAAACAGAATTGGGGAGCCAAACTGCCTGAGTCCTCCCAGTCCCCCCCACTCATCCCAGGCCAGTGAGCGAGACAGACACAGAGCATATACACAAACTAGTTTGGACAAGAAGAGCTAAATATAAACTTACTTTTATAGGTATTTTGCTAAAAACTATTTGTACTTCACAAGCATCTGGCTTTCTAAAGATAACATACACATGTGTAGTTATCTCCTTGCTACTTTTCATCTGGAAGATCCTACACTGAATCTGTGCATCTCAGGGAATGCTGATGTTTTTCACCTGACAATAATCAACTGAAGAGCAAAGAATTCAGGAGTGAAAAGGGATTTTTCCTTAAGGAATCTAACCTAAATTCTACTAAAACTTTCAGTGAACCATCTCCAAACAAGCATTACCACTCCTTCATTCTACTCCCCTGCTTTTCTCATCTTTCTGCTGAAATATGATCCGAAGGTTCTTTTAGATTGAAGAATTAAAACATTTGCCTTTCTATGAAACGTAACACAATCTCAACAGACTGATAGAGAAGTTAAAAGTAGCAAATTACAACTTACATATGGATAAAATAAAAACTATCCTAACCTTTAATCTAAAAAAAGGGAGCTCAATATTTCATGGAATCATAAAATTATACAATGGTTTGGGTTGGAAGAGGCTTTTAACGGTCATCTAAGTTCCAACATCTGCCCCGGGCAGGGACACCTTCCACTATCTCAAGTTGCTCCAAGCCCCTTCCAAGCCAGCCTTGAACATGTCCAGGGATGGGGCAGCCCCAGCTTCACTGGGTACCCTGTGCCAGGGCCCCTCACCACCCTCACAGGGAACAATTCCCTCCCAATATCCCATCTAAGATCTAGACTGCTTCATCTCAAGGCCATTCCTCCTTGTCCTGTCCCTCCATCCCTTGTCCCAAGCCCCTCCCAGCACTCCTGGAGCCCCTTTAGGCACTGGAAGGGCTCTGAGGTGTCCTTGGAGCCTTCTCTTCTCCAGGTGAACACCCCCAGCTCTCCCAGCCTGGCTCCAGAGCAGAGGGGCTTAATTAATCTCCCAGAGAGTTTTCAACATTTCCCAGCCCACACTTCATAGGAATTGGTACTAACTAATAAAAGGAAAATTTTTGCACTGGGGAGTAGAATGGCCTCTACTAGGCTGACAGAGCTGACAGTGAGAACCAAGCATTGAAAAGCTAAACCTGAAGTGCTCCACTAGGAAGAAGATACAGGACCATGGTGATCAGTCTTAAAAAAATCACTTCAGGCTGACATCTTTTTTTTTTCCCCATCTTGAAATGCTGCCTGAAGAATGTAAAATTAATTTAGCTATTAGAAGGCATATGGAAACAAGATGGAAATAATTAGAAGCTGGTCTACCAGTGTATTTAGTAGTATCATACATGCTTGGCCTCTTCTCTCTCTTTGCTAGTGTTTATTGTTCATTTAACACACGCAAGCAAGCAGCAATGAACTACCAGGGGACCATAATGCATGGTCTATCACTTCTCAAACTACTTGAGGTCCAGAAGCCAACCTAGATTTTTTAATTATAATATAAAATGAAGGAGTTTATCACATTTGTCATTTTAATTGTTACTGGCTATTTCAATTTAACAGTCTAACAAAAAAAAAAAAAACCAAACCACAAACAGACCAAAAAGTATTAAAAAAAGCTGAGGTTTGCAGGTTGCCAGGCAAACACATGCTCTTTGCCAGAGAGGGTTATTTTAATAAAAATACCTTAGAGTAACTGTGTTTGGATTCATTTTCCATCTTGCATATTTCTTGGTCCAGATTCCAGCCAAATCTCTCTGAGAGGGTATCATCCCCATTTTCCCTTATTCTGTTTACTCCATCATCCATGGCTGAACCTCTTGTTTCCACAACCAGCCTCTGCTCTATGGCAGGGTAGTAGGCTCGAGGCTTCTGGTAACAGTGTTCACTCGTAATATAAGATTCCTCCACAGAAGGAATTGTTGAGGGTTTCTCAACTGTCCCATTCCAAGTTTTATAACTTGCTGTCTCCTCTTTGCAACAGTTTTCCTCAAAGTGAATGATGTGTTTTGTATGGACTTTCTCATCCACTGTGATGTGCTTCCATGGATGACACCAAAGCTTTAAATCAGGGTGCTCTTTATTTCTGTTCAAACAAAAAAGTAAACCACCCAATTTAAATGCTGAAGTAACTAAGCAAACTATCCTCTTACATAAAGCAATTAAGTAAGAATAATTAAACCAAAAAATGCCCAAGAGTTTGGATTAAGAAAAAGCTTGAAAAATAAGTTGCAAACAGACACATACAACTTCTCACCAATGTTGGTCCTTCATGGAACATTTTGCTTCAATATTTGCAATTTATTAACAACAGAAATTAATTTTAACTGGGATATTTTTAGTAAGGTATGCTATATCAACATTGCAGTGGTGTTCCACAGCAGCCATAGTTCCCTTCATCTGCTCTTAGAATAATTATTATTTTAATTGTCTTCATTATTAATTCCAGCAGAAGGGACAACTATAGATACCAGATTATTACAAAAAAGCAAAAGATTTAGAGTGAGCATTGTAATCCATGTTCTTCCTTGTGTCAGGCATCAAAACAGCAGTAAAAGGAGAGCAAAGCAGAATACTCTGCTATCCTCAGAGGGCTGGCAGCTCATCTGCTACAAGCTGCAGGAACACAGCAGAGCAAATCCTGACTAAAGCACCTGCATTGGGCTGCACAGCCCTCCCCAGAAGAGGGGGGCTGCCCTAAAGCGCCCCTTTCTGCTTCCCTGCAAAGGTGGATGGACTTATTCTCTTCAGCTGATCCAGCTTTCCTAGCTGTTCATCAAACCACTCAACAAAACATGACCAATTGACTTTGGTAGTAATTACTTTCTAACCCATCCTCCAGCAGCTCAGATTTCTTCAATATCTCTCAGAGGAAACCAGAGTGAGTGCAGCTATCAAGGATGTGCTCAGACTATTTCATAGAAGCACCTTTGCCTCCAGTGCTGGCATAGTGAGAATGTACCTCCCTGGTGAACCAACCTCAAGGCATGCCTGGAAAACTGAAAGCCAGATGTTCATTTACCAAAGCTTTCTGCTCGAGCTCCAGTCATCTCCTACACCTAAAGAAACTATATTTTGCTCAGAACAGAGCAAGGGATAATTTTACAAAAGACAAAAATTTTTTCAGAAAAATGACGCACCAATTACCCAAGGATGAAAATTCAAATGCTCATACTTGAATAACCTTTTAACTACTGCTGTCTGAAGGTTCACCCTATCATGGCACTGCCAGAGTCACCCTGGGTCCCTTGCCATCTCCTTGAAACACTGAGCAACACTCTCCTAATCATTTCAGGCACCTGTGAAATAATCTTCTCTCTCTGTTGACCTGCATCAACAATATCCTAACTCAGCCATTTTTCAAATCCCTTCTGATTTATATCATGATGAAGAAAACAGTGGCTGAAGCTTTTAACCAGATGATCCAAAAAGGACTGCAACTCACCTTTAATTAAGCCAGGTCATCACACTGACTTCAGCATGGGAGACAAAATGAACAAAACCTGCAGCAACCATCACATACATGCCCAGTGCTCCCTAGGTCAGTACTATGTAAATCTCAGTTCACAACTGGAAAGCCTGAAACTCAAGTGTCACTCTTTAAAAAGGCCCAAGGAGTGGCCTTCAGTACTTATGTTTCAGTCTCCAAAAAGGGAGGAGATTACTTAAAGATCAAACGGAAGGATCCCATAACAGAAAAGCAAAACCCTATGTTAAAATGGCTACTCTCTTGCTTTAAGCATTATTCCATGTCAGTGGACCTCCTGCATCACCAGAGGCTACGGGAAGGGGTCTAAAGAATGCCAAAATCACTTTGTTTTCCAAATAGTTGCTGCCGTGCAATTTAGCAACTAATAAATTACAATTATGGAATTCAACAAATTTAAAACTGATGGATTTGAGTTAATTTTTTTCTCACTCATCAGAACCCAAGGATGATTTTAAATAGGAAAATACACAGAAAAGTTGACTTGACAGAAAAAAACCTATTTGATATAAAAAAAATATGTTATTTTCTGTATATATAGCTGGAACGACCTTTTTCAGAAATGAAGTGCTGCAGGTTGCTGAGGGTGCAACCACTCTCCCACTGCACCAGAACAACATACTGTACCAAACAAAAAGATCTGATTCCTTGGACAAGCTATGACCAGATTTCCTGGAATGGAGAAAGCAAGTGCTGCAAAAATTATGCCATGGGTTATAAGTCTATCCTGTTCTTACTTAAAATCCATTTGGGTGATTCAGGAAAAGCTGTCATTATTAGTTTTGTTAGTTTAACCCTTTCCATACACATTGCCCATTTACACTCAACCCACTTAAACACTTTTCAAGCAGCCAAGTCCTTTCCCAAGATCACATTAGCAATTCAAACTATGTTACAAATTCACAGAGCACAAATGCAAGTCTGAATTTCTGGTTATTTTTATACTTGCAGTCTAATTCCCGAGGAGAACATGCCAGCTGGTACTTAAATACTGCTTACTGTAATATGCTCATCTTCAGCTGCAGCCCGTGCAGGACTTCGATCACTCGCTGTACATCACCAAGCAGCTGGTGAGTGGCCACTATCTTCTTGGCATTCTGGTGGGAATAATTTTCTTCCAAAAATGCTAAGCCATGCATGTGACCATTACTTAACCACTCCTTTTCATACCAGTACTTTAAGCTGGACCTCTGACCTAAAGTGACAGTAATGAGCGAGTTAAAATGAAATGTTGACATTGTGGGTAGTAATTCTGATTATTTCCAGGTACTTCAACAGCTTATTTGCTCTTATCAACAGAATCAATGAAGATCCTGTAATAGCAGACATAACCCTGAAGAAATGAAGAACTTGAAAGGCAGGAAGCCAAAAACCTCTGCCCAACTGTAAAAGCATTCAGACTCCAACTTCCACCAAAGGACATCCACAGGCAGTTACAGATGAGGCTGAGAAAAGTGTATTTTCAGCAGGATATCACACTCTCTAGTCTAATCATGGTTATGACAGAAGTTAACAGTCTGAATGCAGCTCTCTGCAGACAGAAAAATGCAGAAAAAGGCAATCAGCTTCCCAGTGGTCCTGTTTTTAACAGCAACATATATTAGTACAGTTGTGCAAAAGTACATTTGGAAGGAATATAAATGAGGTTCCTGTAGAAAACTTGCCTAAGTCAAGCTACTAATAATGATAATCCTACCTTAAGAGATACCAGTATCAATATTATTTCTTGATATTGAATATCAACAACAGCTGAAATGAAATGGTGTTGAATGTGATAAATGCATCAATAGAAGTACCCTTAAACTGCCAAACAAAGGGCATTACAAGGAGATGCTTGCTAAATTGCAAACACACACAAAAAGTCTTCATGCTAAATACCTAACAAACACTCCCTGTAAAATGTACAGTTACTAGAGATGTTCTCAGTGGACAGCTCAGCATCCACAGAAACAACTGCATCAGCCACTGCCTATGTAAAGCCCAAGCAGGAAGCCCACAAAACCAGAGATAAAACTGGAGCACAGGCTGAGAACCATAATTGGAAAAAGGTCTCCATTATAAGCAGGTTAATATCAACTAGAGGAGAAGCTTTAAAAAAAAAAAAAAAAAAAAGTTACTAGGCAGCAGAGTAAGACTGAGGCTGGCACTGCATAGCAATCCATGGGTATTAGGTGGCATCAGAAATCATGACAGGGTAAAAAAGAATTTTGAAAGCTGTATGAGTTCAACCATCCAGGCAGATACACTCTTATCAAGCAAGAAGGTGAGCAGAATTTTTGGTATGGTCAGAACCACATCAGAAACACTCCTGGTGACCTGCATTAGCTCTCTCTCATTAATTTCTGCATTAGAGAAGCTGACATCTGTGACAGAAAGTAGAGTTCAGTCCACAAGAATAAAATAGTGATTCTGAGAACTTCATGGTCACCTGAACAACTGATGATGTGCACCCAGAGATAAAAAGTGTTCCTTTTTGAAGTAAATCACCTTCAGAGGAGACACCAGACTATATCCACAAGCAATTGTGCTACATAATCATCTTGATCATGTTTAAGCAATGGTAACACTAAAAAATCTGTTAAAAACACCACTTGACTAAAAAAAAAACCCAAAAAAACCTGAGTAAAATAGCAGTACAGTTTTTAGACAAAATGACACTAAATTTGCTTTTATTTCTAATATGACTTGTGCTGTTACAAGTCCCAGCAATTTAGACTGGGGAAAGCTTCTAAGTAAGAGTTTGCTAAATAACCATGCCCAGTTTTAAAACCCACTTCTTTGCAGATTCATACAGCCTATTAGCTCACTTCAAGCCAAAAGCAGAGTCACTGAAAAGCCATCTTTGCAGTCAAAAGGTTGGATATGTTTTCCTTTTTCAAGACAGAAAAAAAATTAAGCCCTCTCCAATGTGAACTTCAGAATCTTCAAATGAATAAAGATGAATTAAACAAATGAAGCTGTAATCAGTTTCTGGACAAAAGCACTCATATTCAAGTGTGATGAAACAACTTCATTTAGAACGTGCATTTTAGTTCCATTTAAAACTACCTTCAACTGACATAAAGCAAAATATCTTTAACAGAAGGCAAAAATCCTAGAAGCAAGATACTCTAAAAAAACCTTAAATATATTGCTGTCTCTGCAGTAAAAGTTTGAATTTTAAGAGTAGCATCTCTTCTTTACTGAGAGTACAAACAATAGCAGTAAAGATACTACACAAATCTATGAGTTAAAGTACAACCTTTAACTCATAAAGTTGGTAGCTTTCAACTGCCAAAAAACCCGAGACAACTCAAATACATATATAAACCAAAAAGGTATTTTCATCAGGTGAACAGAGATCCATTTTCTTGCCATTTATAACCATGGACTCAAGCCCAAACCTCATCCATTTTCATTTTCAGCAAGGCTTTGTAACAAATACAGCAGAAAGTCATAAAATATTCCCCCAAGTGTAATTTTACCTGCTGTGTAAGATGGACTAAGACATTTAAAAGTATCTGCTAAGGAGGAGAGAACTCTGTTTAATCAACTCTGACTGTGTTACCCCAGGTAAATACCAATATATAGGTTATTATAGGTGTATTGGTTTTGCACAGCCTGGATTTTGGTAGCAGGGAGGCCACAGAAGCTGCTGGAAGCTTCCACCATGTCCAGCAGAGCCAACCCCTGACGGCTCTGAGGATGGACATGCTGCTGGCCAAAGCTGGGCCAGTGAGAGAGGTTGGTAATGCCTCGTTGATAACAGATTTAAAAAGAAAATCAAAACAAAGGCACACAGTTTTTCTAGCCAGTCCGAGGAGGAGGTGAGAACACGTGAGGGAAACAACATGATGACACCAAGGTCAGTGGAGGAGGAGGGGGCAGAGGTGCTCCAGGCNGACCCACACCAAAGTTCAGAGAACTGTCTCCTGTGGGAGGGACCCCCTGGTCTCACAGGGCAAGGACTCCTCTCCCTGAGCAGTGGAAGAAAACCTCGAGTGATGAACTGACCAAAACCCCCATGCCCTGTCTCCCTGCACTGTCCGTGGAAAGGAGGGAGGGGTTGGGTGAAGAAAAGGTGTTTTAAGGGCTCATTTTATTTCTCATTATCCTCCTCTGATTTTGTTGGTAATAAAACAAAATAAAACTTCAAGTTGAGCCTGTTTTGCCCTTGAAGTATTTTTCCCATCCTTATCTCAATTCATGAACCCTTTGCCAATTTTCTTCTCTCCTATGCCCAGCTGTGGCAGCAGAAGGTGAGTGAGCAGCTTTTGTGGGTGCCTGGCGTCGGGCCAGTGTCAAAGCAGAACAGCAGGTAATGCACTGAGCAACAAGAGCCACTGCTGAGGAGAAAGGAGCCTTGTGCTGACTGATTTTAAAGAACACATAAGCCTGAGGGAGAGCTGCAGCCACATCCCCTGAGATGTGCCCATGGGGAGTCTTTGCTTGAGCTTTCTGAGTGTTTTCCACACTCATCTGCCATAGTCAGACAGTACAATTCTTATTACAGTAAATATGTGACAGATCGTCATCACAGTGAAAACATTCTTGTCCATTCCTGTCCTTTTGTAATTCCACAATACTGACGCATGGAATATTGACATAAATTAAACCTTCTGAATCTGAAACTTACCTACAGTGACAGACACAGGTAGGGGAAAAAACGGTGTAATTTCTCAGAGAGATAGATACAGATATAGATAAACTAGCAGATTTACTACATATATAACAAGGGTCTATAACCTTTGATTTCTGTACCTGGAGGATCTTGGCAAATATAGCAGGTATATTTTTCAGGTATATTATCTTCCAGTAAGCCCATACAGACTCCATGCTGCCAGCACAGACACTCTTCACACTGTTCAAAGTAAAGAAGTGCACATTAATAGAACTGAAAGCTAGAGGAATTCAATACCATTATGTCAATTAAGAAACACAGGACCTACATATTTTAAGACAAAAAGGTCTATCAATATCCACACCCCACCTTCCACTTACAAGCAAATACATTACAGAATCATTCTATAATAAAACATGAACCTCTCCCACTTTTCATGCATGTTTCTGGAGAATGACAAATAAGAAGTGGAAGCAGAGATCCGGAAAGTCACAAAAATACTCCCTTTGGAAATGAAAATATTTAATGAGATGCACATGCACATAATCAGGATCGCCAACAGAGCAATCAAGCTTTTCTCACCAAAACAGATCAATTTTTAATTCAAAAGCTTCTCCCTCGAACAGTAATCCACATTCACTTATCAAATCCCAAAGATATTTATGTCACGCAGGAGTAGCCAATATTATGCTTTTGTGATTCTTGTACCTCGAACATTTTATCCATTTCAAAGGTAGCTCTACTAACACAAACCTGTAGTGCAGACGTAGTTGCACCAGCTAAAAGAGCTTCCAACATCCCTCCAAGGCAGGACAATCATACTGGCAATGACTGAATATAATTTTGATGTCTTTAGCACAGTTATGCTATTTAAAATACAATTACTGTTCTTAAAGCCATGCTGTTTTAGATCAGGAAAAGAACTATTCATGTTTTTTGTCACTTTCTTGCCCTGTTAGTATTTGAATGCGTTGGGGTTAGGTGTCCTTCCTTTTGTTCCTTCTTACCTATAGAATTTTACCCATTAGTTGTGGGGAAACCTGACTGCTGGTACTTATGGGTACTTGATGAGACAAAAAGTTTGGCCATGCCTGGGGGGGCAGCTGCAAAATCATCATCTGGTCTTCGGCTTGAGAGGAGGACACCCTTGGAGCTGTGGTTGCTTTGAAAAAGGAGTTCACCATAACCCAGATGGAGCTGCTGCTGCTTCTCCCTCTTCTGTGGGTCCCTGCCCTGCCGGGACGTCCTGCAGTGCCAGCCACTGCCACAGAGCTGCTGACACATCTCTGCCATGCACTGCCTCAGGATTTCTGCTCATTTCCTGCCGTTCCAGCTCCTTGTTTCCTCAGAGTCCTGCTGGAGCACCTCGGGTCGACAGAGGGTTTATGAAGCAAAGCCTCCCCTCCATCCTCTCCTGTCTCTGATTCTGTTTGTTGTTAATGCCATAGTTATTGTTGTTTTGTTTACCTTGTTGTACATACTAGTAAAGGACTGTTATTCCTATCCCCATATCTTTGCCTGAGAGCTTTGTAATTTCAAAATTGTAATACTTTGGAGGGAGGGGATTTCCAAAGGAGGCTCCTGCCTCCCCTAGCAGATACTTGTCTTTCAACCCAAGACATAATGAGACAAAATTCTGATTGTAGACTACAGACCACTGAAACATGGAACAAAACCCCACATAAGAATGTTAAATCGATTTTGATTGGGAATTGTGATGTCAGTTAAAAATACTATTTTCCGAAGCAGTGAGACAAGAGATCATATATCCTCTATTTCTCAAGAGCATAAAGCAAAAGCAGAAATGTTGTCAATACTGGTACAGGACTGCAATATGAGCTAAACCAAACCCTAATAGCAACTGCAAGCAATCTCACATGTTGCTCTTCATTGACCTACAAAGATGCCAACTTGCTAAACATGTCATCTGTGTTCAACACCACTTTAATTAATCCTCTTATCTCCTGCCCTTCCTCAAGCTAGGAGGGAGAGAAAAGGATAACCAGACTTTGAACACTTCACTCCATTAAACGAGTGGTCTAGGTGTAGAGAAAATAGAAGCTCTGGGAATGGAAAATGTAAAAGGTTAGAGAGAAACAGAAACATTCTTTTTTTCTGAAAGATGAGACCAACAATGTTTTGCCTTATAAAATGGGTAAATAGTCCTAACACAGTTAGGAGATATTTTCAAAAAAAGGCAGAGACAATCTTCCTTTCACAAATTAGAGCCAGAAAAAGGTGTTTTAAAACAAAGAAAACAGATTAAGAGAAATAGACTTGTGTGCTAAAAACAAGAAGGGACCTCCTGGATCTAGCTACACCTTCATCCTATATAACATGCTATACTGCACAGGGCTGCACTCAGCGATTTTGCAGGCAATTTTGCCCAGAACTCTTGTGAAGCATCTGTGTGAAGCATCTGTCCGGGTCACAAGTGGGGTTGGAAACAAACTAGGTATTCTACCCCCATCTACATTATTCTTGATGAACTGTTAAACAGTGGGTTGTTTGCAAGAGCTACTCAGGGCACACCAAGTGTCAGATAAAGGAAAGAGGCACACCTCTCACCTCCCTGCCTCCCCCATCCAGGTACATCAGAGTAGTGTTTCTTGTCTCCACAAACTGACTGAACCCTGGTAACTACACACGCCCTAAGGGCATCATCTCTGCCAGTGGGCCATAATGGCTCAACAGCCCCAATGGGCAGCTGTAACCTAGGCCACCAAGGACTCCCAAAATATCCTATGACTCATAGGATTATGTAATTCCCTTGTGAAATTCCCCACCCTAGGACAGGTACTGAGCATTCCTGCCTGTATCTGACCATAAACAATCTGGTTGCTTTGGGGATTCAGGACACCATGACTACTGGACAGATCCACAGGAGGACCTGAACTTCCACAGGAGGACTAGACCTCCCACAGGACCGCATCTCTCAACTTCAACCATCATTGCAACAGGACTGCTGTCACTATTTGATGGCACTAAGACCACCATCCTGACCAACAGGGTACCAAGCTGTAGTCTGACTTTGTGGGTTTAAGCCAGTTTCTGTGCATTGTTGCATTTCCAGTAATCTTTCTATTAAATTGTAACTCTGACCTGAAATCTCTCTTAAGGTATTTCTGCGACGTTCATTTCTCCTGCTGGTTTACTTTCAAACCCGCACAACCATCCCAACTTTTTAAAATTTTACTCAACTGATATTTAAATATCCACCCCTTCAGGGCACAGGTCCATTCTTTAACCTGGAAGTTCTACTGTACACTGTGGCTGCCAGGCTACAGCATACTGCTCTGGCACATGCTACTGTGAAGCTACTCCCTGCCCAGGTGGTAGTAGGTGTTATAAATAAGTTTCTGGGTTTCCCCCTCCACCCCAGTTAGCTGTAGAATTGCCCTGTGGTTTTTTTATGTTAGTTGTTGGTGTTATTCCAGTTTTTCATCGTTAAAATAATACAGCTCATCCTCCCCCTTTCTCCCCCTGCCGAGTGTGGGGGAGTAGCTCCCGGCAAACAACTAGAGCGAATCCTGCAGCCTCCAGGCAGCCAGCGAATGCCACTGAGTCGGCCGCACGGTGGGGAGCCACGGGGCATCGTAGCGGTGCTGGGCCAGGCGGTGCCATGTGGCACGGACCCGGGCTGGACCGGGAGCAGGGCCGGGCGGCGGAGCACCGAGCGCCAGGCAGCGGGGCTGCTGGGGCCGGGCCGAGCGGGGCTGGGGCCACCACGCGGCAGAATGGGCCCTGCGGCTGGGGCGCGCCGGCCGTGGAGCCGAGAGGCCTAGGGGGCCGAGAGGCCTAGGGGGCCGAGAGGCCTAGGGGGCTTCGCGCCGGGAGGCAGGACAGTGAGGCGAGAGACGGCGGCGGCGCCGCGTGGCGGGGGCCCTCGGCG
>VXBQ01004374.1:23628-79339 GCA_013400175.1 Phainopepla nitens
GTCAGGCCGGAGGACCTACAGAGCTCCGGGTCCGGCAGGCCGTGGTGCGCGGTGGAAGACGGCGGCAGCCGGGCATCCTGGATGCGGCACGGGCGGCAGCGCGCGGCCGGGACAAGCCGGGCCCGCGCTACACGGAACGGCACCAGAGCGCAGAGACTCTGGAAGGACACGGCCAGCGCCAGAGGCGGCAGGCAGCAGCGCCTGCACAGAGGGCTGCGGGTGGTGCCAGGCAGGGAGAGAGCCTCGAGGAACAACTGCTTCAATACCCGCCTGCTTCGGGCCGAGGCCATGAATATGTCAATAAAGAGACGCAGTGAACGCTGGATAACACCTGGGAAGGGGATAACACCCCAAAAACCCAAACCTACGTGATACTCAGAGAAACTAAACACGTCCTACAGAAGAGAGTGAAGAGCTATCATTCCATTGAGACGGTAGTGTAGCCATAACTTAAAAAGGACTGGATCGAGACCAGACCTAGAGGAATGAGCCCAAAAGCAGTCTACCCAGAGGGACTTCCGTGAGGAAGGGAGACTGAGCTCTGCTGAAACCCCTCCTCCTCTGGATCGTATTTTCGGGAGCAGCGGCGGGATTGCACAACCCCTACACAGAGCTGATTTTTCTTAATAAAGGCATTAAAAGGAGCTGATCTCCTGCCTGTTTATTTCAGTAGGGAGGTTCAAAGCATGCCAAGCTGGAGATTTAGAAGAGAAAAAACATACAGCGTTGTGCAAAAAATGTTTAAATTGAAATTCATGTCACAAAAGAAACAACCAAACCCAAAGGATGTATATTTAAAGCAGCCTTTTGCCTTCCAGAACGAAAATACACCAAGTTCATTTACATCCATCATCTCTGAGGCCATCAAATTCAGCCCCAGAATTTTCTGCATCACACACAAATTCACCAGTGTTTAGGTATAAAAACTAAAAAGAAGGGACAATGACAGTCCGTCTGGATTTTTTTGGGCCTCACCACAAAAACTGAGTGTTTTGTCTCCAGAAGGAACAAAGGGCAATGCTACACTGCTGCTTTACACCAGCTCCATAAATGAAGTCTAGTAACCTTCCTGCAGAGTTACAGAGACTGGAACAAAACAGCACTAACCAACAACACACTCTTTTTCTGTACTTCTTTTTCCAGATTTAACTTCTACTAACTGAAGCAGATACTTCTATAAATGCAAACCCAGATTTCTGCATTCTGGTGCAATGAATGACATCCTTAATGCAGAAATTGCTCAGGACAATTAATTTAAGGCAAATATAGGTCAAAGAAAATTTTTTTATAAAATCATCTGATTGTGGGGGCAAATTATTAGATACCTAAAGGAACAAACTCCAATTTTAATTGTGTATGAGTTTCATTAAACCTTTATGGTCCCCACTCTTTCATGGACAAGAAGGTGCTGATGTGTTTAAAATTAACATTTTCCTGCATTATTTCTAAATTTGGCACATTCATGGCAGTGAACACAGCTCAAAGAAAATGCTTAGCATTCTCCCTCTTATAAGAAGGGCGGGGATATATGTATACTGGGAGGAATTAACCTCCAGTCACCTCCACAAAGAAACTCTCCTGGCTCCTCATTCCCATATCAAGAGGGGTACACAGCAAACCCATGCAGGTACTCCAGGTGCTAGCATATTTCCTATTACCTCAATCCCCATAAAGAATGCAGGTACTCACAGTACTGCTAATCTGCATCTCTTTTCCAGAGAGAAAAACCTACTCTCCTAGCCAATTCTTTCACAAAACAGTTCAAGTGTTTAAAATTTGCAATATGCTAAAAAATCTCCACCTGAACTAGCAAGTTCAACCTAGCAAGTCAATCTTAGAAGCCACCCATGAAACTTTAAAGGAAAGGCATCCACAGGCTATGTCCTGAGGCAGCTGACAGTTCCCTACATTCTGCAATCCTAACCTAGTGTTGAACTTACTTTTGCCAGTTATAGTCCAGGCTATTTCTTTGTGTTTTTCTGTAAGCCATCTCCTCAGAGGCTACATCCACCCCCTTTAGTCACCACTGTCAGACTCTTTTTTTCTCCTGTACAGTCTGGTGCTATTTACCTAAACTTGACCACTGCCCATCACTCCATCCTGCCCTACTAATTCATAAGGTACCTTTTGCCCTGCATTGTCAGGATCCAACACCAAAACAAAGGTGTGTGAAGTGAGCTCACCACTAAGAGGAAAAGCATCATACCTTTGACAGCAAGGCTCCATGAAACAGCATGGAAATGAAATAGCATGGAAACTCAAAGAAAATTAATCAGAGCAAAAAATCATGAAAAAAATTGATCTTTTTGACTTCACCTCTTGAAATTATTAGGAACTGGGTGGGATAGTTCAAAGCAGCTACATAGGGGAATGATTTCTTGATAACTTACAAACATCTCAAAAAGTAAATAGGCAGCTAATTTCAAAGGAGGTTTTTATCAACCGTTTTAAGCAGGAGAGATAATAGAAGCCTCTCCAAGCTTTCTGTGGAACGGGTTTAAAAAGAGCAGATACATGTGGAATGGACAGATGGCCTTAGGAGGTTAGGAACTCTGAATTTGCAGACTACCGCAGAATGGACAAATGCAGTTCTACTTTAAAGTAAAATACTCAAGCAGTAGTTTTTTTTTTTTTTGGTACTTCAGCTTGTCTGGAGAATTGTGTAGAGTCAAGCTTCTTGCCAGGGCAGAGGAATGGGAAGTACACTACTATCTCATGGCAATGTTCTGAACAGGCTCTAAATCAGAGGGAGCCAAAACATTCACTGATTTCAAATATGGGTTCTCAGAATCAAGGATGTATTCTATTTTTAGAAACATTCACAAATGACAAACCAACTATTTATGACTTGAAGTGAATTTTCCCTCTTTCCTTGAATTAAAAATCCCAAACTGTACTATGAAGCAGAAGTTAACTATCGTAGCAGTTACCGTGACAGATTACCTCAAAAAATGTTATGACTTTGGAAGACAACAATAGTTTATTTCATGTACAAAACCAAAGTTCCTCCACTGACACCTTCCACTGCATTCACTGAAATGTGCATTCACCCTCCACTTCATACCTGAATCATGAAGTCATTTTCTTCTTTTACTTCACAAACACACCGAACCATTTCAAAATCACTTTCTTCAACTTCTTCATCAGGGTTGGTGGTTACATCAACATCCTGACTGCAGTCATCGTCACTCCAAGGCAAGCTATCCATTGATGACTCACTCAGGGTGTCATCCTCTGTACAAGAAGTATTTATACAAAATCCTGAGTAATTACAAGAAAGGTCCCTCAAAATCTCATCCCAAGTATGCAGACATACATTCCTAAAAGCATGATTCCACAGTGTAATTTAAGGAATATCACTATTTTAACAGTTTATGGAAGGTTATTACATAATGAAGTTTTACAGTCTCATATTAATGGATCCTTCAAAATATTCCAGCTTAACAGCTTCTATCATTAAAACTGTACTGTCAACATACAGTGTCTCAAAGCAAAGACACAAAGTCTCTTCAGACAAAACTATAAACAATAAAATCAGGCTTGCACACTCAAATAGGGTTCATGCTAGTTGCTACTATTTGTACAGAATTATGACTTGGCACTTCTCGTGTAGAACTCTCAAAAAGAGGCATGAGGTTTCCATTTTATGAACCATTCAATCTCATGAAGTGATGTTTCCATGACAGAAATATTGAGTCCAACACCAAATTTAATCCTGCTTCAGAATTTATTATTTTTTTTTAGTGTTCAGTTCAGGATGCATTTATAAACTTACAGGCAGTGCACTGCACAAGGTATTCCTCCAGAACGCACCCATACTACTCAGCTAAAGCATGAGTGCATTCTATACAGAATAAAACTGTAAAGAAAATTTTAACTGAACATTATGCTAAATTGAGAATCTTACCTCAATAATATTAAAGCAATGTCTGCATCTTCCTTGGGGATAGAATGGGAGGGTAAGAAGAAGAATATGAGGTATTTTAATTATTTGAAAATAATGTAATGAGTTAGAGGGGAATGGAAGGTAAAAATTTTAGTCTTAAGTAAGATGGTGGGGTCTCATCTACAGTGGGTGTAACGATTTTCATCATTTAGCTCACAGAATCATAGAATGCAAAAACAAAACCACCAGTCTGTGCCATAAACTGTATCTTTTGGGGAAACATCTGTTGTCAAATTAAAAGGGATGAGAACCCAACACAATAGTTTATGTTCATGTTTAAAAGTTACATTCCATCTCTGAACTAGGATACTCTTCCCTAAAGTACTGTGGAAGTGCCAGGTTAGGCACACTACATTTCCATATTACACAAAAGTTTCACTTTTATTTACACCAGATCTTGTTTATCTAGGCACAAGTTCTGCAGATGCAAAAAAGCAACAAAACAAATCTGAAAAGGATGAAATAAAATAATTTCTGGTAGTTTCTACCATTTTCAATAGCTATGAATTCACCAACAGAAGCCTGAGCAATTGATGGTCAAGTTACTAAACCGTATGCCCTATGGTTGATATACTCTACAAACACAACTGCTCAGACTTGCAAACCATATTTCAAGACATTACCATCATCTGCACTTCAGTGGTTTTTGGTGTTTCCTGTTTGGCCTACAAAGGGGAATTTAACTGAAGTTAAATTTTACTTTTGTCTAATAACAAATGAAGTTATGAAAAAAAACCAAATGGAGCTCAACAGTGTATCTGTACAAAAAAGAATTTAAGGTTCTTGTATATAACCAAGCTGTCTGTGAGTTTTAAGAACAAGAGAAAAAACCAAAATGTTGATCTTTTTTATTGTACCAGCTTGTAACAGTAAATAGTAACATGGACCAAGATATTCAGAATTATGAAAGCTGGTACACAGCAGCCATATTTTTATGGGTTCTGTGTAGTAAGTACTATGAAGACACCAATAAACAGCTACTCAAGAGCTTCTCATTATGAAGCTCAAAAAGTCATTATAACCATGTATCATTCTGTATCTATACAGCCACACATCACCACCCCAGTGGTGTCTCAGACACAGCAAGCTTGCAAAGCACCCATTTTTAACTCTGCAGCAGCTCTTACTTTGTAGAAACCTTTGGAAATACGAAAAATTGAATTATTAAGTTGGAACATAGTTATTTTAAGAGTTAATAAGGCACTGAAAAAAAAGCAGAATGAGTTAGATTTCTGAACTAAGGGCAACAGTCTTGAAGTGTATATGGAAGTCAAAGTAAAAAGCAGAACATCAAGCTCTGGCAAACGAACTGAGTCCAGTCCAGTCAAGCAGGGGGAAGGAAATACATACAGCCCTGAGTAAGAACAGCCAAATTTACACAATAAGAACCAGTTTTCAAGTATGTTAGTTCTGCTCATATATTTACTGGTAATGAAAGACAGAATCAGAAAGCTGTAGAGGAGAGTCATCTCACCATTTGCTTTTGATTTTCCCTTGTGCTGTCCGGAATCAGTGCAGTGCAGCAGTGTACTTGGGTGAGCAGATGATTTATTTGAAGAATTGGATTTTGTGACAACTGATTTTTCAGGTGGAGGCTCCTGTGAGATATCTGTGTTCTCTCCAATGCCCGAATACCCTGTAAAATCATAGTAAATGTTATCATTAAAAATCTATGGTCAAAAAAAGTTGACAGAAGAAACATCACCATGTGTGCCCATAGCAGGGATGTGTAATTCACTGAGCCAGTTCTCAGTATGCTGAGAACTGCCCAGTGCTGCGGCAAGATGTGCAAGCTTCCCAGAGGCAAGGAAGGTACTGTCTGAACCAGACAATTTTATGCCACTCAGTCACTGTTTACTGCTGAAAGAAGTGAGAAAGGTGCTAGTGACTGGCCTTTCCAGGGCAGCTGTTCTTCAGGCTGAATAGGTGTACAGATGCTTTTGCTTTACAGGCACTTCCACACAAGCACTGCTGGCTGGAGTTCTCCCCCTCACATCCCACTGTTACTCCCATGGGCTACACATATTCTCTAATCTCACAGACTTCAAAGTAGACAGAAAGCACTCCTTTTCCTACTCTATGTATGGAACAGAATGCACAGGTAGACAAGCCCTGATTAGGAGCATGTGAAGAAAACACTTTGAATGGTTCCTCCAGTGAGGCCCACACTGGATATAAATCAAAGCTGGCTGAAATTACAAGTAGCACTCTCCAGTTATCTGGGAAAAAACCTTCACAGTTCCAGGACTGAACTACCATAAGGTCAACATCAAAAGGCATGGAGATCTTAAAACCCAAGGACAGACTGACAAGCAGCTCATGTTGACTATTGGTGCATAAATCTACAAATTATATTTTGCACATATTTTGTGAGCACCATACAAACAGAAACTCATTAAAATTATTTTGTTTCAGAACAATTCTAAGTCAACTGGCCTATGGTTCTTCCCATCCACTCTCCTGATAGCTTGCCCTATTTGTGGTAGCAATCAGAAAAGTAAGGTATTTTCTATCTCAGAAACTCCTCCTTGGGGAGATCTAGTTACACAAATTATGTCTAGCTGATTGAAGTATGCTGCATCCCCGTCAACAGCAGAGAAAATTGTCACACTTGATCCTTAAACATTTCACCAATGAAATTTTCCAGAATCAGCTGCGTTTTCAGCAGTGAAGAATCAATTACCTCTAACACCTGGGCTTCTACTTCAAGTTCAAAGCTTGAAGTGGCCCAAGGAAAGCATTCCCAGGTGTCCTTAGATGAAACCAATAGAGAGGACATGTTGCTACTACAGCCATTTTAATGTAGCGAAACAGCATGTTATGGGACATGAAAGAGGGACATAGCTTGAGTATAGACTTTAAATTAAGCTTTTACTTCATCTCTCCAGAAAAAAGATTAATTTCTTTAAGAAATTTAAGAAAGAAATTAAGGCTGTGACAGGTTTAATTGTGCTCATTGTTACAGCCCCCTGCCCCCAGTGAAGGTGTAAGAAATAACAAGGTTAACAGCAGAAAAAGAAGACTCAATGTTTCTGAACTCCACCATCAGTAAAGCAGCACCAGAACTAACAAAAGTGAGAACAGCCTGTACACAGGGCATCTGCACCCTCTTAACTGGGCCAAGCCTGCACAGACCCACACTTAAGGGAAAGCCCAACTTAGGAACTGACATTCCTTTAGGCATAACATTTATTCTGTGCACAAGCACTACTATAAGCCACCATTCAGCATTAACGATGAAGCTTAACTAGGAAACAGATTATCTTGCCAATCACAACTTAAAATCAATCATTTAATAAAAAAAAACCTAAGTGGAGAAAGAAGTCTGAACTGCAATGCCTGCTCTTAAGTGATCTAAAGTGAATATTCTGAGGTAACAAAACAAAGTAATGAATCCAGTTTCATCTACAGAAAAAAAATGAGCTTTACCAGGCTTAGACCTCTTTTTCTTTTTTTTCTTTTTCTTTGACTTGGATCTTCCATAGTCTTTGGATTTTTTTTCTTTGTTCTTCTCATGTCCTTTAACAGCTGAAATTAGATGAAATTCCAAATCAGTTTAAAAATATATACACATGTATTCTACATCATAATTTTCTTAACAGCCTCCACAGTTTCTTGGGACAATCAAGGCCAGTTCACTGCAAAAAACCAAAACAAAACAAAAAATAAAAACAAAAAACAAACCAAACCAAGCAGAAAATTTACTCTATAAGAATTCCCCAGCTCTCAATTGGAATGCTCTATTTGAAGTCCTAATCTGACTGTTCCACAACAAAATATGAGTATCATGTGGGAGAAATCAAATGTAGAGCAGTACCCACTTATTATTTACATGCTTCAGAGACCATAAAAAAAAAAAAAGACCGAGGGATTTGTTACATCCACTTTCTAAATTATGACTGGGGATTTCACTAGCATTGTAACAGAACAAAACCCCAACATCCCAAACTTCAGTTCAGTTCCCCAATCAAATATTTTATTGATACTGAAAATGGAGTAACTGGTTCAGCTGGCTTTAACTACTATTCCCTCAACATCTGTTCTCCATCCTATTTTTAAAGGATTAAAAACACGCCATAATTTTTGAATGACTGACAGCTGTCAATCAAATCTATTCTCAAAGCATGCTTCCAGAGCATGCACAGCTCAGTATAACCCTGTTATAAGGTCATGTACACAAATCCCTGTTTTCCAGACCCCAGTATTTGGTTACATCCTGTCTTTCAGATTTAGGTCTCAGCAGCAGGATTTTCTAGGTTATTTACTTAAGGAACTTATGCAGTTCCTTAAGTAAATTATCATGACTCAGTTAGAGATGTAATCAACACCTATTATGGAAGGCTTCCTTGTATCTCAAAAGGGTTCTGCTCTCAGAGTGCTTGGCTGACCGAGCCACTCACCATCCCTTTCAGAAAGCCATTTCAGTGTCGGATGACAGAGATCTGAAGAAGCACTTGAAGACACACTGTACTGTAAGAAATCTTCACTTACACAAAGCATTTGAGAACCCTAGGTTGTCTGTAACTATTTATGAAGCAAACCAGCAACACCAGCATATGATGTGAACCCCTTTCAAACATGTCACCACTGGGACTCAGTTCATTGGCTGTGTATTTATGGCACAAACAGTTCACTGAGAAACTGCAAACGGCAGTCACGTTTCATCAGCTCTGGTAAGCATGCAGGAGACATGCTTAACAGCTTCTCCTCAGGAGACTCTTTAGCTCTGCACCTCCCCAACCCTCTCAGTCCTTGAACACTTTCTGCTACTTTGCCACTTCTGTGCCCCTCTTAGCAAGCACAAGGTTAGCAAAGGCACCAAGTGTGCTCACCCACAGGGCCACACCAGTCACCTGGCCTTCAAAGGCAGCAGGACTGGCAGCACAAAAGCCACCTTCTTCCACCTCTCCATGGGTGGTGAGGGGGGTAAAAACAAAACAAAACAAAAAACCAAAACAGAAAAAGAAAAGGTTCATATTTAAGTGTCAAACAGTGTTTCCAACTTCCTTCTTACTTTCCTCTGTCCTCATCTCCCATTCTTCAAATGATCAGGATCCTCTTGGTACCATTCCCTTCTCTCTGCTCACAGGGATGCAAGGAAATTCTACCATTTTATACTTCCAGAAGGGCAAGGAGAAAATAACTGAGCTCAACAGAGGTAGGAAAACTTTGCTTTTCATTTGAAAACTGAAATTCACATGATCAGATTGCTGGATTTGTCTGAAGACTCAATAGGCTCTGCTCCAGATTAGTCTTTCTAGGCATCAGCTCCCAAGGGCACAAGGTAAGCTTCCTCAACCACTACTAACATATCCAAGATAAATATGAAAGAAATTGTAACTTTATCCACTTTGTCCCCTTAAGCTTCCCCATGTGTCTTAAAACCTGAAAAAAAACTAAGTATTTGCAAATTTCTATGTGTAGCTACCTTCTGAAATGCGTAACACAGTTAATGCATGTTTCCCTGGAAAAAAAAAATCTTCAAAGAACAAGTATTCAAGTATTATACCAGACTGTTCCAAAAAACGAGGTACTGAACCATCTTGTTGTCTAAAGTAGTTTCTTCTAGGTGCTCTGAAGTGTAATGAATTTTCATTGACATAAGACCAGACAGACTTGTCTAGACTAGGAGCATCCTCATGATTCACGTGATCAAACAGAAAGATAAACTGAAAAACATAATCCTAAAAATTAAGCACAAAACAACTACATTTTTAAATGGTTTGGGGTTTTATTCTGAAAAAAATTAAGGATTTCAACTTCCTTAATTGTCAGAGACTCACAAGAACTGGAATGAGTGTTCACCATCCTCCATCCCATCACTACTGTGCAAATTCATTATAATCTCTAAATGCCACTTTCGCACATAGGACATGTCCCACTGACTGAGGAACATTAAGGAGACACTGATGGACCTCATTCAAACCTTTCTACAAGCAAAGGCAGTGAGGGATGCCCAAGAAAGATGCTAAGTGCTATCTGTCTGCTATGATCAACAGAACAACACAGAGACAGGCAGCTATGGAGGTGATCTCCAGGACACAGAGCATCTGTCATAGATACAACACTCTAACCTCAGATTTGTGTTTTCCTCATCACTATGACTCAAGTTTTTATCAACATCTGAAGGAAAGTGGTGATGTAGTAATCTAGAAGTATGCTGGAAATTATTTACAGATTATTTATAGACATACAAAATATTAAAAAATACGTATTTTTTTCTACAAGTGTGTGTGTGTATACATATATCCCCCCATGCCATTTGGCTGTTACCCACCTATACTAGAGTAGATTTCAGTATAAACAGAGTTTTCACAATACCAGTGAATAGTGTGAAGCTGTGAAGTTCTTCAGAGATGTCTAGTAGCAATTGCTGACTACCAGAAGTGGTCAAATGCTATTGAAAAAAAAACCCCCACAAAAGAAACCACTCTAGGCCATCATGTCTCATGCCTACCCCCATCCACCTCTTAAGTTTAGGTATCTCACTAAGTACAAGATTACTTAAAATATTTAATGATTTGGACAGCCAGGAGTTTAAGAGAATTAAGACCTACAACCTTTTCATGACCTTCAATACTTTAGTACTTTTTACATCTTATAAATACTACCAACTGACTGGGAAAAATAAACCCCAGCGCAGATAGCATGAAAACTTACAAAATGACAGTGGAAAAACACTGCTTACATTTTATGCTGCACATTTATACAAAATTACTCTCTCTAAATGAAGATATACAGAGTATTATCAGTTCCTTACAATGCTGAAAACCTTCCCAAGACTTTTCCATGTTAACCAAAAGTCGTACCATGTTGAACTCTTTCCCGAGGCCTCCGCAGCGCTCTTGCTATGTGGTTCCTGCTTTGGTCTCTAATAGAATGGCGGTGACTATTTAACGCACTTACAGGAGTTGAAGTTCTTCTCTTTTCTATTTTTTCATCTCTATATGGGGTACTCCTGAGGGCTATGTGTAGAGGAGCATCTACAAAGAGAACAAAGACCAAGTCCAAGCTTTAAATACTTTCCAAAGTCAGTCTATTTCATAAGCAGCAGCTCTGGCAGTCCATGGGGAATGCTTCTGATCAGACATTGCTCAACTCAGTCCTAGCCCTGACTAAAAGGCTAAAACCTCCAATGCTTTTGTTGGATTTGTTGAGGGGCTTTTCTTTCAAACAGAAACAGGGGATGTCCAGGCATTCCCCAAAGCCCTCGTCCAGAAAAACTGTGACTTTGAGAAAAGGCGAAAAGAGAAACAGTTTGGTTGGACAGAGATAGAGATTCGGTAATTTTTTATTAGCTTCTCCAAGAGAAAAAGTTCCCAGTTGGTTTAATGAGAGGAACCACAGACAGTTCTCAAAAGTGTGGTTTGTAACACACAGAGAAGCGGCATAAAGCAGCTCTGCACACACAAGGAAGAACAGTTTTTAAATAAAAACCACTGAAACAACCGTGTTTCAATCAAGAGTGAGATGCAAGAATTCAGGATCACTACCTAAAATTCATAAAAATCCTAAGATGTAGACATGGCTTCACCTGAGATTCCATTTTTTATTTAAGTTGAACAGTTTCATACTCCTAACTTCAAGTAGGAACTCCTACTGAAAGACTCCTGGACACAGAAAAAGAGTAGTGAAGGTGATAAAAGCTAAAATTCCATGGCAGGTAGGACAGCAGACAAAACAAGACCAATACATTGCCATTTTGGAGTACTACATCAAGTATCTTGGTCAGTGAGACCCAGCAGCCAAGGAGACAGGTTGCTGGCATTTATCAAAAATGTGCAGTTCTATCACCATACACATCTCAAAAGTTCAGAGGATAAGAAAGGCAACTTCTTTCTAGTCTGAATATTAACATGTCACACTTAGACACCTTTAATAAAACAACTGTGAGCAGAACCTGAGAGTGACTGAAAAAGGAAGGAAAAGAGTCCCAGAGAACACACTTATCCTAAGAAACTGGATCAAGCACTCTGCCTTAATCAACATCTCAAGTTGAAGAAATAAAGCACATTAAGACATGTCATTGTAGAGCTTTCAGAATCACGTGCATCTCTTCAGGCAAAAGAAACTCCAAGATGCAGAAATCTGATGATATCTTCCCTGGTCTTCTTTCTCTAGGAAGTCAGAACTTAAAGGGGGAAAAAAAAATCCAAACAAAAAAGAAAAGCCACTTGCAACTATTTCCACAACCAAACTTATTTTCTAGTCACCTGCCCTAGTGCTCTACAGCAGCCACAAAAGACAGACATTAAACCAAAACCCAATACCACACAAGACTCTGAAAGATGCCTTTTGTCCAGACAGGCAACTCACTGCTGCCTTTCACTGGGTGCATATTTCTCTCAAGAAGGTAGAAGGTTTTGTCCACAAGTAATTACTAAACCAGAAGATACTCTTTGATAAAACACCACAGTTATGTGTATGACCTTCCATTTGCAACACGACCAAGTTCTCTTGCAGGAATAAGTAGAAAGAGGTTTTGTGGTAATTTTTTGTTTGGTTGGGGTTTTTGGTGCTGTCTTTATCTACCTGTTTGTTTTAAAGTCAGCTCTATTTTGACTTCCTGGTCCTCTGAGGACTTCCAAGACGAGGCATCAAGATATTATCAGGTCAGATGGCAAAAACAGAAGAAAACTTTTTCCCATGGTACACAGTAGCTGAGAAATAAGATTCAAGTACTACATAATCTCTTTGGGAACACCAGTACCCTAACAAACTATTAAATGCAATGCAATGTTATATTTCAGTACAGGGTGAAAAGTCACAATCTTTTCTGCAGCTTTACTGACTGTCTACCACTCTGCAATGACTTTCCAAAATATTTACACAACACCAAGTCAGTGAAATTCAAAATTACAACACAAAAATCCATACAAACCTGATGGTCTTCATTTAGGCCTCCTAACTTTCCCTTCTCCCAACTCAGTCTCATAAATTAACATTTAAAAACCCCATAGCCACCATGATCCCATCAGTGTGCAACAGAACACGATCTCTTAGCTTCCTGTGGGCTGACACAGATGCACACAGGCTCTTGGTGGAACAAAATTGTATTTCATGTCCACTGGATTTTTGTAGCTTTGTGAGACTTAATTTCAAGGAGATTTTTGCCAATAACACATCCTGTCTTTTATGACACACAGGTTAATATATTCCTGTAAGATTTCTCAGCTAACCATAGTATTGTCCTGGGGGAGGGGTCAAAGTACTCTATCATACACTGGATGCATTTTTTTTTCCAGTAACTGACAAACATGCTAGGTTTTGAAACATCTTTGTTCCACTGACAGGAAAGTTTAGAAGGTCTACAAGATCTCTGAGCACTCTGAAACATATCTTAGAAGTTGTAATTAAATTTGAGAGGATGAGATTAAAAACCTGGAAATTTATCCTAAACTTTTGGGACATCAAATATTAAAACTGGTGCCATGGAGCTGCAAACTTACAAGCCTTCCACACTAAAGTGTCCTTTTTCCTCTTCATTTGAACGTACAACTCAGGTCAGTTTATAAAATCATTCCCTAAAGTACAAAGGACAATTATTCACAACAACTACATCTAAGACCTTATATTTAGGCATGTGACTTTAAAATTTGCACATTTCTCACATTTGGATTTTCTGCATTCATACCACCTGCAGAGTGTGCCACCTGCTTCTATCCTCTCATCTCCCCAAGCCAACCTTAACCCTCCAGAAGGTTTTCTACTCCTCTGTTTCCACCCAGTGACAGCATGACTGGGTTGTGAGGCTGCAGCAACAGCAGGACCATGCTCATAGAGATCCCTATGTGTTTCCTAAAGCTGCTGGTGCAGGCCCCATGAAGACATACACACCTGTGTCCCACCTCAGGGAAACCACAAAAGGCACAAAAAGCCTCCTGACACCCTGGGCAATGACACTTTCATTGTCCTTGAACAGTAATGGTGTGATTAAACATCAGAGCAGAGTAATTTCCAGCTCAGATGACAATGAATACCACTAACAGGAACAGGAGGTATGTTCACAAGACACTGGAGATGAACAGGATTGCTGATTAACTGTCTCCAGCCTTCTTCCATGGCATTCTTTCAGGCCTCTCTCTCCTAAGCCTGGAAGAAGTATCCTCTCTCATATGAGGAGCTGAAGAAGCTGTGAAAGATCTTAGAAACTAACACATACAGACTTGAGATATGAAATTACCTCAACCATGCAGAAAGCACACAGACAGAGCTTTAGAAAACTTACTACTAAGCACATTGAGGTTCAGTGACAGACAAGACAGTAGCTTTCTGTCTCCTGGAAGCCTGATGCAGGACCCCAGGTAAGAAGATAACTCAGCATTCACAGGAAGCAGAGACTGCATTCCCAAGTATACCATCCCAAGTTACCATCCACAGCTGAAAGATCATTTACTGAGAACTTCCAGCAGTATTTTCAAGAACTGCAAGACCATATTTTATCTTGATTTACAGCCACTCCCCAGAAACCAAATGCAGTATTGTCAGGATAAGCTGAATACAACTGGCAATTCTGCAAACACAAAGGGTGTTTATGCAGATCTTCCTCTGCAGCAAGGAAAAAACCCATATCTGTACATCACCATGCACATACCACTGCCTAGCAAAGAGGCATTGGTCAGCCAGAATCAAGAGGAAACAAGAACATTTCCCAAAGGATTAACCTGACAATCACTACACAATAGGCCAGAGGCTCACCTGTGAACAGCTGTTAGTGACAACCAGATGCCTAAGATGTTTTAAGATATCAAAACAAATTTGCCAACCCCATTCACACACAATTCAGCTCTCATCAGTAGCACAAGTAAGGACAAAATGCTTATTTTTTTACATGCATTCATGTAAAGAATTCATGCATGGAGTTGTTTATATACTAACAGGACATACTGTAATTAACTTTGAGTGGGCAGAATTTTCTAAAAATTAGGTTATGTAAAAAAATTCAAGCCTACTGACAAAATGTTTTTTACTTCTTTAAGTGCTTTATATGGACTCCACAGTAGGGACAGATTTTTTACAGTATCCAAACTACAAACTGCAGGTCTGTTCCTTTATTTTTCCTCATGGCAAGGAACACAGTAGAGCCAAGAGTGGCAGTAACTTTTCAGACTGAGGCTACTGTTTTACACCCACATCCCAAATCAAAGCCTGACACTGTACAGTGTTTTTGAAGTCCCAAAACTGAGTTTAGCTTCCATTATGACCAAAACTCCTGAGAAGGGCTAAACTATGTCCTAGGAGGCAAGTATCAGCTCATGAGGTTGCTGTCAGTACAACTATGCTGACAGCAGTACTAAGGAGTTGTTAGGAGCATTAAGAGCACACCAGTCACCTCAGATGGCAAATCAGTGTGTGCACATTATTGACTCCCCTACTTGTTCAGGAGGTTTGTGCTGAGAAATCTTCAGCATCCAGCAAATCCAGAGCTTTGCCAGGGTATGACACGGGGGCACATCAGCTGGGCAAAGCACTCAAGTCTTGACTTTCAGATTCAGAAAGTATGTTCAGCACAAAGGCATGAACTACACGTTAGCAAATCTCCAAATGAATAGATTTTACTAAAAAGATGAACGTCACCAATCCAGAAAAACTCCAAGTCAAGATGTCAAAACTATGACTTGCAGGTACAAAGAAAGAAATTAAGCTATTCTGTGCCTCATACACTTGGAGTGGTCTAGGTCAGGAAAAAACATTTATAGGTCAGGAAACAACAATCTTTTTTAAGAATAACCTTTTGCAGGCACTTTAAACAAAATAACATGGACAAACAAGACATATCTGAAAGAGAAAACTGGCACCTTCAGCAAAAATTGTTTACAGTGTCTGCAGGGCACAAGTCACAGTATGGGATGACGTAATTCAACAGTAAACTAAGGAGTTCTGCAGCAAAAGAGAAGGGAGTACAAAAAAAAAAGCCTGTCAATGTTAATGCATATGAACACAGAATCCAGTTCTACTCAATTTTTTTGTTACAGTAATCATGGAGTAACTAACTGAAATAAATTTTCACAGATACTGTACCATATTTAATTTCCAAGCAATAATTTTGCCAGAGCATCTCTATCTGAACTAGCACAAAATCTAAGCAACTCTTTCATCTAAGACCAACACTGAAGTCATCTGCAGCCCAGACTCAAAAAGCCTCTTTCAGGCTTCTGCATCCACACACATTTGTGCAGATCTCTATTCTCCTAGCAGAGGCCTGCAGGTGGCTCTGCAATGTACCTGCTGAGGTGCAATGCAACCTGAGAGCTGAGGGCAGGGATACCTGCATCTCCTATAGCCTAGGGGGACACAACATCTACTGCCTTCTTCTGTGTAAGGACAACTCTTTCCTGAAGATCAAAGCAGCAGCAACTCAAGGAGGTGAGTACTGCAATGTGCACTTGGGGCAAGAGCTGCTTCATCATAATGATCTCATACTACTTCCTGATAAATTTAAGAAAGGTATTGCCTGAACACATCCAGTAGTCATGAAGTCCTAATCATTCTGTTTAGGCATATTCTGTAAGGCATATGTAAAATACAAGCTGCAGGCAATGGCAGTTCCTTCCTCTCTGTTCAGAGCAACTACAGAATTTAGAGACCTATCTGTCAAGTTTGTCACTGCAAAGGCAAGATCCTTCAGAAAAAGGGGGAGACAGCTCAAACCAGTCCCATATTAACCTTTCCAGCTCACTCAAACTTTCATTCCAATGACAAGTAGCACAATTCACATATCAGAAATTGTAATTTCAGAGTCTCCACTTCAGTGCAAAGCAATTCTATTGAAATTCTTCTTTCCCAAATCCAACAATATGGTTACTGAAGACTACTTGCATCCATCTTATTTTCTATGTACTAAAAGTTTCATTTTAAGCACTGCAAAGAAAAGGTTTTGCTACTGTTCTGAATATTGCACATTTCCCTACAACTTTAGAAGCATTTTCACTTTAAATCCAGCACCAGACAACCCCCATCATTTATTTTATGTGTAGCAGAAAGAGTAAGGAGTCCCAGAAGTATAAAATAAAACTTGGAAGATAAGTGTGACAAAGCTTCTAAAGAAAGAGCATTTTCAAGTTTATGGAATAACAAAAATCATGACTGCTCTAAGTTTTATCTGTTAGAAACTGTCACTTTTTCTTAAGCACTAAAATCTACCAAATATAGTGAAGTACAACAAAAGGACATTTGCACCAAAAGGTAAAATTTAAATATATTATTTTCAAACAGAAGAATTTTTGCTCACAAAATGATTGTAAAGATGAAAAGTACACCCACCACATACCAGACTGAATTATGGATTCAAAAGCTTTCACTCTAAGCAGTACCTCTGAAAAGCCTTTTGAAAAGGTGTCCATAAGTCTTCAGCAGACAAAAGTCTTGCCTAGAAGACTGACTTTCTATACATGCCATTAAGACAGAAGAAAAGAACTTGAAATACTACAGTAAGAGTTCATGAAACTCATTAACTCTGCCTCTGACTGTGTAGCACCACTAAACAAAAATTAGGGAAATTAAGAACACACTGAGTTCGAAAACAATGGCACTTAGTATCAGACATGTAACTAATATATAATGACATTGCTTTTCCTCATCAAGAAAAATGTATTATAGCTCCACAACAGCAGGTTTCAACTCTGAAGGTGACCTGGGAACTTCACAGCCCCCCTGCTTCCACCCTGATGCAATGTTCAGCTCTGTGAGCACACTGCATGGGCTCTGGGCAGAGAGCAGCGATGAAGCACATCAGGGAAGTGATCCAGGTGAAAAGTATCTATACACAATGGGGAATTAGAGGGGTGGGGCCTTAAAATAAGCAAATACAGTTATATCTCAGCTCCATAAGGAATTACCTGCCACTGATGATGGGGCATCTGACTGCATGCACCTGGAGGAAAGGATAAATGGAGGAGTCGAGATCTTGACTCACTAGTCAGTGCATTCCAGACAATCACAACAAAACAACTTCTCAAATCAAAATAATTACATAGTTCAAAAGAGCCAAATAGAAGTCTGGTTATTGAAAAGCCCATGACATGCACAAAGCCTGTTTTGATCACTTTGCAGCTGTCAACAGCCAGTCTTCACACCATACTTATCTCAGGTATGTTCTTCCAGGCAACACTTGGGTTTAATTACGCTGCAAGCAGAGTACAACACATACAAATCCTTACATCCTAATGCATCTAAAGAGAACTCTTTCCCCTACCTATTCCAAGTTTATGCCTTTGCATTATTTAAAGATACAGAAATATCTGGGGTTTACATGTAGTAACAGTATGTAAAGTCACACCTGTCTCGTTAGGAAGAAGCAGTAGCACCTCAAATGAAAAGTCATTTTTGAGACTCTTTAGGAAAAGCAGCCATGAAGCAAAGTAAGGCAGGATATATCCTGATGTAGTGAGCTGGAGCTCTGTGGGCAACTTGCAAGATTTTCTAATTCTTAAACAAAGTATTAATGAAAGATCAATTGCAAAGACAAAAGACGTCACAGAATTCAGCAAGGAGAAAGATGGATTTTATAAAAAAGGCTCAATGAAAAGACAGAAGAGATGAATGTTTGATGGACTTGCAGTACACAGAGACATCAGTCCACAAGAGCCAAGTCTGGACAGGTTATCAACAACCACTGCAGTTCCCACTAGACCTAGACTGCCACTCTAGTGTCATGCCAGGCACAGACTGCTTCAGAGAATGAGGGGGAAGCAGAAGTGAATGTGATTTTGCAGACTGCAAAGCAGTTAAAACTTTTTTTTTTTTTTTGCTAACCAATTAATTTTTATCCCTTTCCACTGACCATCTGTTGTGTGAAGATCTTTTTCAAGCTGAAACAACTGCACTTGTTAAATACTAGGATTTTTCATCCCACAGAACAGTAAATACTCCAGAAACTGCTACTGATTTCCAGCCAGGTATGTGCTTGAAGGCAGTAAAGTACCTAAGGTCTAGTCAAAGTAAAGTCACAACCCAAAGGCAAGGAAGAAAGAGGAGAGAACTATAAGTACACAAGCTGCTCCCCAGTACAGAAAGGACAGAAGTCTCCAACCAATACTATTTGTAAGCCAGGAGAAAAAATAAAAATCAAGTCAGAAACTCAGGGAACTGTGGTTTTTAAAAGGGAATAGAGGTTTAATATGCAAGTGAGCTGTTACAGAAAAATAAGAGAAGCTGCATAGTGGGATCTTTAACAGAACATGATCTTGAATTCTAGAAAAAGGAACATTTTCATACCTTTCTACAACATGATGTACACACATGTTATGCTTCTTCTCCACACAGAAACATGCTAAGACACAGCCCTAAAAGAGACTCCTTCAGCCCAAAAGAAAATTGATTTCTGGTATTTTCTGCCTGTCCTGCCTGCTGCTGTTTAAAAAAAGAAAGAGATCAATACCATACTTACACAGTGAACCAGCTGTGGTCCGTCCTCTTTTTGACCTTTCTTGATTAGCTTTTTCAGAAGCCAAAGAAGCTCTGGTTTGAATATTTCTTTTTACAGGGTTCTGCTGTGATTCTGCAGCCTTCTCCACTCCATGAAAGTATTTCATGTGATAATGCAATAACTTGGCTTTGCGGAAGGATTTTGAACAGTCCAAGAACTTGCATCTAAACTTGTGATCTTGGTCAACAGTTGCAGCTTTTTTTGATGCAAGAAAATCTGTTCTCCTACAAGGTTTTGTTACTGTAAGAACAAAACAGATAAATTGCCCCATGCATATGCTATACTTGCCAATTGGTTTCCTAAACTTAAACACCAGAAAGAAGTTAAGTAAGCATGCATTCACACATATTAGCTATGAAATGCTAAAAATAAAATGTTAATGCCTTATCTGCCTTTAAGATTAGTAACTTTAAAAGAGAAAACTCTACCCTACACTGCTCATAAAAACTGATTGTCATGACGCCACTGTTTTTATGAATAAGTTACAATATTTTGCTTCCCTGAGTCCTTGCCCAACAGCTGATATAACTGTATAGTGCTCCTAAAGATAAAAGACAGACACACAGAGATTACATCCCTAAGTCTGAACACTAAAGATTATTTGTTCACAACTATTCCCACCTTTGGCAAAAGCAATGAAACAGTTTTGCTTCTCTGCTTACAATTATTTTGCTACCTGCTTTCTGGGTGCACAGTCCCACCACCAAAGCCTGGTTACTTCCAAAGACAACAGAAGCAGTATGTCAGAACATTTATAAAGTAAAACTGAAATTTATTTCAATTTTTAAGCAGCAATGAAAAACAAAATTGCTTGCATCTATTACAAAATGTTCCCTATGAGCTATACTTACTTAGTTTCTCAAAAAAGCAAGAAAAGTCTAAAGATTCAAACATAAGAAAATTTTAAGGCACCTATTCCACAGAGCACTGCTGTGCAACCCAGGGCTGTATCTATCATGAATTTCAGAAACTTTTAGTTCATGTTTTTGCTAAGAAACATACAAAAGAAACATTTTGAACTAAATCAGATTACTGTCACTAGTATCTGTACTCAATACAACATGAGAGGTACAAATGAGGAAACAGATCTAAACAGATCTAGGCAATTATCCATCACTAATATACACACAGCATCAAAAAATCCCTCTCCAGCTAGAAGACAATGGAAAGGAGGTATTTCAAAACAACAGCTTCCAAATACAATTTTTCAATTTGCTTTGCCAGCACTGAAGTATTATTTCCATATTTAGAAGAGTTTTCCACTTTCAGGATTAAGAAAGAAGTGTTTAACTGCAAGACCCAAACCTAGCAACAGTGACGAATACTGAAGGGATGCAGCACATGAATGAAAATTAAGACACTGTATTAGAAGTAGCTACAAGCAAGGGACAAAAGTACTCAGAAACATTATGAACAAGAATAAGATTTTCTCTAAGTGCAGTAAGGCTTTGAACAGGAGTGTTAAAGGCAGTGTCAACACGATCCTGGAGTAAAAACACAGTACAGCTGGTTTCCAAGTTTTTAGCATGCAGTAACAAAAATGGTGTTACTGAGCAGCAGACTTAAGGTTGTCACAGTGCAGAGAAGCATCCTAGACAGCTGTATTTGAGGCACACCTAGCTTTTAATTGCCATGTACAAACAGATCTTTAATATGGAGAAAATACAAGTAATTTGTACCCTGATGCATAGGAAAAGATTAAGTCATAAGCAACACCAAGCTGGTTAAAAGAAAGAATATGCAGTGAAATTGGAGAAGGAAATAATACAAAGACAGTAGTTCTGGGTGTTTCACAGTGGAAGTGACCAGGAGGAAGACACTGTGGCATAGCCACATTAAGAACATGCTGACAGGAACATCAATAAGACTGCAGCAAAGCCAGACTCACACTTGCAGAATGACAAAGTTTGCCAATATCAAAATCAAAATATACTGCAGACCATCAAAAGCTGCCTTCAGGAAGGCTGAAAGAGTATTTCAAGAAGGCTCAGTGCAATGGCCTGGGGGTTTAGTGAAAGCAAACAGAAAAGTTCTCTTGACTGTAAAGGAAAAAAACCCAGCATTTGGGACTACAGATGCTGAGAACTTGTTGCTATTTAATAACCAACATGAAGTTGGAAAACAACTGCAGCAGAAGGGAGTAATGGAGTCCACAGACTTAACAAAAAAAAACATTACAAAAATGACAAGGGAAACTATTACAACATCACACAACTGTCAGGATGAGGCCCTGCATCCAAGCTCAGAGCACTTTCTCTCCACTGAGCTGGACAGATTCTGGAGAAGATACAGGGAATGGCTTCTAACTGATTAGCTACAAGTTAGAAAAGGAAAGGATTGCATTAGCTGAAGTAAGAAATAGGGATAACAAAGACATGGGGCAAAGGGAAAGGAAGCAGACAAAAAACTTACTGCAATGCACAAAAGGCTTGTATTCAGAGTAATAAAAACAGAGACGATCCCACAAAATCTGAAACAAAGCTTCAATCATTCCCATCACTACGTATTTCTTCTTTACAAGTAGCACAACAGAACTCCCTGTCACACAGGCACAGCAGGAAACCCACAACCAACTCTGCCACCCAGGGGAGCCTCTGGACAGCCCTTGCTCTGTGCACTCAGGAAATGACATCCCACACCAACAACTAAGGGGCAGCTACCATCCTTACACACAGGATTTTTGCTCATAACATATGGCACTGAAATTGGTTTTTCAGGCACTTGTCTTTACAGAGGAGCTTGGTGGGTATTTTCTGTGAGTACAGGGGAAACTGAACGGTCAACTGACACTTGCTATTTCTCCCATGATTATAATCAAAATTCAAACTCCTCATCTGCTTTTCAGTCAGCCATTACAACATTAAGCACAGACACTCATGGTCAAATATCAGTGTGTCCTTTTAAGTTTCACAACAGAGAAAAACATTCCTTCAGTGGTCCAGTCAGCAACCCTTTCCACTGTTCACTGGGCTGAAATATCCAAGGGTCAAGCTATGACCATGTTCAGCAGTAAATTCACTGTAAAATGCACAGTGTGAAGCTTCCAAGTCCACCAGAAGTGTTTTTACCCCATCACCAGTTCTCTCTTTGACATGACTCCTACTGGGACAGGAATATCTGGCAGCAGCAGGGCACCTTGACTGAAGGTCTGCTATCCTGTGGCATCTCCTGCAACACCCTGGTAAACAACCCAAGAAGCCAGCAGTGCACAGAACTCTTCCCATTTTCCCCCACTTAAAGATAGCTTTACTGCAGTTCTGAGCCATTAGACCTCCACACACAATTGCTTGCTGTAATCAGGAGACCTTCACTCTATTTCCTGGTCTCCAAAGAAATTAAATGAAGATCAAATTACTTCTTCACTTGCTGTTACATTAAAGACATTGAAACCTCTAAAACTCATGTTCTCTGCCACAGCATTATCTTCATGATAGGTCATAGTAACCAAACATGCTTGAGCTGACAGTTTTTACACTGTGCTTTGGACCACTCAGCCATGTCCTCACTAATTACATACTTCATTCAACTTAATTCTTTTGAAATCTTGTGCTGTTTTTCCTGAGATCACTAAGTGTTTCATCATGTCAGCTCTCAAACTATATTTCTTCCTTTATTTTCAAATACCCTCTCTTTCAATATCTCAGTTGTGAAACAAAACCCATCTTGCTTAACTGCTCTTTTCAAGCTAATTTATGTAAGAACAGCATCCCAGAATCTCCAGTGCATGCAGAATCCACAGGAGGAGATGCCTGGTGTAAGGAATACATAAGAGCACCAATAATCACTGATCATTAGTATTTATAAACTTGTGGGGTTTTGAGCTGTAACATTACTCAGCATTGCAGGAACTACTCAAGACAGTGTTTCCTACGGCCCTCCACTCACCAGTTTCCCCCCGTGCTGGAAATAAATTGGTACCAATAAGGCCTGTACTGTGCAGTAAAGCACCCTGCAGTGCACCACTCACACCTCAATGTGCCTTTGGAGGGGCCAGGCGCAGGGGGATGTAAAGGCTTCACCTGCACTTGGACATGTAACAATCACTGCAACCAGACTGTGGAGCCTCACCCCAGGGAGCTTTGAGTGAGCAAGGCAGGATGGACTGATTTACCTACCCTACATTGTTAGCCTCAAAAATACAACTTCCACATAACCTTGAAGGGATTAAATCCTACTGAGGTGAGCTGCAGGAGAAATAGCAGCTCTCTCAAACTGATGAAAAGGTCTTATGCTTCTCCTTAACTGAAACCCAAAGCTAACAGAACAAAATTAGAAAAGCAGGTGTAAATATAAAGCAAATAGAATCCCTGATGCATGTCTATGCAAATAAATAAGTAATTTCAAGAGTGCTAGCAAATACAACTACAAACATGATAGCAGATCTGTGCAAAAGCAAAGGCAGCTCGCCTTTAAAGTAATAGGAATTTTTAAGAGTAAACTCACATGAACAGCAATGAAATGCTTCGAAGTCTGTTTTCAGATTTATGCAGAGCTTTAACTGGCTGCAAAAATTCGCCAACAGACTGTCATATTTTTTGGAAAGACAGCTTGATTTAGGTAAATTCTGATCACCACTTCTGGTCCCTTGTCATAAGAGGTGCCAAAAGCCAGCAGAACAGGATTCTAATCATTCAGTACACGTAGTTATTCAGAATTTTGTTGAAACTTTTAAAAAAGGAACTTCAGTTTTGACATCAATGCTATACTGTCATTTCAGAACATGTTACATTTGAAAACATCTCAGTCATAGCAAGACTCCAGACTGTGCTTGCTGTTATAAATGTCCATAACCACCATGAATCTTGAATCATCTACCAACCAGTGACTAGAAAAACTCTTTAAAAGGAATGTTTGTGTCCTTAAAAATTCCTGATTTTCAAATACTATAAAAATCATGTTCTTCCTATACACCATGCAAGGTAGGATTTGTACTACCAGAATGCATTATTCAACAATGCCAAAATGACACTAACATACCAAACTGAGGAAAATATAGGTTTTACAGTATTTTCCTACAGGAAGAGAATTAATTCCCACTAAATCACTAAAATTTAAGTCTACAGACAAATAATAATGGTAATACTGGGTTATAATATTGCCTCATTGTTCTACATATGAAAGATTACCCACGACTAACTTCCATGCTGTACTTTGTGGGAATCTCACATGCAACAGACACCCTCTTCCCCCACACACACCACCTCCTCTCTAACAATGTACTTTGCCCCCTTCCCAAGCCCCAAATCTCTTTAAAACACACGTCAGACTGAGAACATAATGAACATAACTGTCTGTCACACAGCTATTCTATCTGGAGCACATCTGTTCCTTTGATATTCATCCATAAATGAGTTAATTCAGCTCCCAGTCTCCAATACCAGCTATTTTCAGGACAGCATGCCTGGGCTCTGCAACACATCTACCCCTGCACAAGCACAGAAGTGATTTTCAGAGGCATTTTCAGATCCCACCTAGAGGCACCTGTCACTATCATGCTGCTACACACAAGCACCACTACCAGGTAAAAGACCAAGCCCTGCTGCTCCTCCATCAGGCAGCTCGTCAGCACTGGGGTGTATACTGCTACAATCCCACAACCAAGACAGAGCAGGAAGAGGGAAACACACATCCGCTTTTAACTACAAAGGATTTGTCTGTGACAGAATCTATGAATTCAAAACCTTCATCTAAAACTGCTCATTAATAACATTTTTAATGCTGGTTAAGTATGGAAATGTAGATTTTTGTACTTGGATTTCAAGTGACAGTATTTACTCAAAGGCCCTGCATAGCTTTTATCACCAATCCTTAAGAGTGCTCTACAACAAAAACCCCTGCTTGCCACATCTGGACGTCCACTGAGGTGCATGTCTGATTTCTAACATTACCTGAAACAACTTTCAATTAAATAAAGTAAAATTTACACTCAGAAGTGTGAATTTTTACATACCACTAGTGATGTACTTCAGGTCAGAACTCAATGTGAGTGAATATTCCCAAATTAACTTTAATCTAGCCTGCTCAAGTCCTGACAGAAGAGCAGGAACAAGAATGCACAAATTCTATCAGAGCCTTTGGGTAAGTGCTAGCCAAGCCCTGTTCCCACAGCTTTGCTGCTTGTATCTAATGAAGCAAGCTCAGGCCACATCCCACACATTCCATTAGTGTGAATGACACCACACACACAAATATTACACATTCAGTTGGAATTCTCCCAAGTTTAAACTCAAATTACAAATGTTCAGCAACAGCTGAAGGAGACCAACATCAAAAGAGCTTCAATTTCTGAATAGCAGAAAGACCATTTATACATCCAACCTGAGCAAAGGAAAGAGATCAGCTCCTTCCTGCACTGAGTGTACCCATTAGTGGAAAGGGAGAGGACATGTCACTTCAACAGTACACCAGAGGGAGTGAAAGCAGGTATGTGCAAACAAGAGGGAAATTTAAAATAACCAACAAACAACACACACAGGTTACTCCAGCAATGCTGAGAAACTGTAAATATCTCCAAATGCTCTGCTACACTTAAAATTAAACTTGTAGGAAATATGTGTTTCAAGTTTCCCCAGTTAGCTGAAGATCCAAAGATTAAAGTTACGAGAAATAATCACAGGACAGCACCATGTTCTGACAGTCTGCATAGGAAATTTTAATTTGAAAAGGCAAGGTAAGAACACTCCCCAGCTAAGAGAAAATAGAGTGTATATATACTAAAACAGACACTGAAATGTTTGAACTATGTTTCATAAATGTGCATTAAAGCCTCCAAGTCTAAACATAAGGATATAAAAATGCACAATCAAGATTCCCAAACAGCAGTAACAGTAGTATTACCACATGCTTGCAGAATATTAAGGAGAAAAAAACCTGACCTTTTACGGATTGAAGTTCAATTTAACCAGAATTCCAAACACTGAAAACAAGCATTTGTTAACTTCATCACTCATGCTGAAAATATTATTGTCATTTAAAAATTACGATTCCCACTTTTAAGATTGCTGTCCAACTTGAAAGCATACGATTAAAACTGAGTCCACAAGGAATAAAAATATGCATTTTTTACCAAGGTTAACACGACAAGAATGCACAACTTTAACACTCGCACAAGTACAAAACACCTGATGTCAACTGCCTTAAGAAATGCATCAACATTAAATATGAAAAACCTGAACCTGTAGCAGCAGAAGGTTCTTCAGTTCTGACAGGAACAGAGGAAGACTCAGTGTCTTCAGCTTTTTCTTCTTGCAAACTGGTGCCTGTACTAAGTGATGTATTTCCAGGTGATCCTTGTTCACCAAAACTTTGGTCACATTCAACAGGAATTTCTAACTGGACTAGAATAAGAAAAAAAATTCCACTGAGTAAAATGCATACAAAAGCATACTGCAAACTCGGGGCGGGGGGGGAGGAGGAATCTTCATCACATTATAATGGAGAAAAATACTCATCCATGCTCTTGGTGACACAAAATTTTGCAACACAACCAACTTGTAGCACCCCCCCTAAACTCAAAGCTGCTTAGAAACACACAAGCTAACTATTCAGAGTCCAGAACAGGACAGATCTCCTCAAATCACTACAAGAGCTCCCTCAAAAGGGAAAGGCAGTGAAGCACAGGATGGGAAAGGGAGTGTTATCTCCACCCTGTTTAAGCATAAAAGCATCCCATTTGATGCTTTTAGTGTTCAACAACAGGATTAAACAGTAAGAAATCTGAGTTCAGCACATGGGCTGTTACTTGTACAACCCCATAGTGTTAAAACTTTGAAATTACCTCATTTTCACAATCAGAACCTGCACTGCCTATAAAAGAAAACCAATCAACCAAAAAACCCCAAACCAAACTATTTTGTTGGATATTTTTACAACCTATGGAGAGCTCCTTTACTGGAAAAGGTCCCACCACCCAAGGGAAATGCTAAGATTAGATATGATTAGAATGATAGAAAAAAGTAACCAAGCAATTAAAACCAATCAAGGCAGCAGAGCAATAGAAACATAGAAACTTTCCATGATTTTCCCTGCACTGCTGATGCAAACAGGTTTTAATGGCAGATATGGAGCCTGAAGGTTAAGCAACTGAAAATACAGAGCTTGCAACAACTACACAACCACCTCATCACAAAAGAACAGGGTTCACTGCAAAGGCACTTACCCTTCTCAGATTCATTTTGGTTAGATTCTGCATCTTTCCAAGTCTGAATTTCCGTGGAAGTTGTGACAAGATCTGTACTTAAAATCTCATGGCTAATACTGGATGTGAGTCTTGAAGATCGCCTCCTGATCTGGTCTCTTTCAGCATTATCTGAAGAGTTCTTAAATTTTTCCTGAGCTGGAACAGTTGTATTTAATGGTACCATACAGTTATAGGAATACAAACAGATCAGATCACAAGCAAACTTTCAAGTTCTTCCCCCCCGTGACTGCCTTGAAAGTGTGTTTGATAAGAATTAAGGCTAACAGCAAAAGCTAAAAAGCCAGGATAATAAGGCCACTGTAAAAGCCACAAATAAGCATAAAAATACAGCAAAAGCTTCCAACTTTTTTCTTCTAGTAACAGATTTGGCGTATGAACACAGATCAGAATTTTACTAGTTTCCTACTGAGAAAAAAATTCCTGAGTAAAGTGCACACAGAAGCATGCTGCAGAGCAGTGGGGATGTGTTCATCACATCATAATGGAGCTAGTCTAAACAAGCTGCTCCACAGACATAAGTAATATCAGGAGTTAGATGAGACACACAAACAGCCATGACTGAGCTGGATAACCTACACACACTGAATTTTAAGACTGTGGTATTAAGGAAAGCAAAGAGCTTTCTTTAGATCTTCGTCTCCTTGGTCATGACACCACTACAGAAAACATAACTTTCCTTCCTCATCAACACACTCAAGTTCTTCAGTCTCCACACACAGCACATGAAGATAAAGTAGAATCTATTCGACTGCAGTGGCATGAATATTTACATAGCATTCAAGAGCCCTTGCTTTAATCCTCCATCTAGTAACTGAAGAGTTTCTACAACTTCTAAGGCTTTTATAGCCTTCACTATACTGGAGGCAGTATAATCACTGCCACCCCTACGTCTATGAACTTTTGCATCAAGGCTCACAACTTATGCCTCCTTTATCCAAAACCAACTTCCAAGATTTAGGGAGGAATTCTAGCACGACAATGCCACATATGAATGGCAAATTAAAGAAAAACAGGTGCTGTATTTCAGTCAATGCATCTATCACTGTTCAAGATTAATACCACAGCCATTTTATCTCTCCCCCATTCATTAATCTTGAAGAATTTTTATATTTATACACACAGGCATAGTGTGAGAGCTGAATATCAAAAAACTCACACAAGTTTTTTTCAATCCTGGCACGCTTCAGTGGAACATCACCTCCTTTAGGTATTTTCCGACGTCTTAACTCCAAAGTTATGGGCTGTAGTGTCTGAGAACTTGGCTCTGCATATTTAAGTAACAGAAGAAAAATCAATTGAATACAAAGCTGTGAAACACTTAAACACTTAAAATTCCCAAGCCTCATAGTCTAAAATATTGGACTTGCATAAATACAGCTTCATCTGGCCTTCTAAAACTCACACAGCAGTATTTAACCTTACTACAGGTATGCTTTATATTACATGATGGTAACTTGCCTAAATCTAGCCTCTGACCAAACCACCAAGGCTCCAAACTTCAGTATGTTCTTGGCTGTCCTGAACAAAGAGAAACTTAAAAAATTTTAAGGGTTTCAAGATATTAAGGCTGTGAAAGAGCAAGATACTTCTTACTCCTTTAGGTAAGTTTAGAAGTGTTCTGGTACATGCCTAAACATTTAAGCTTGGCTACATACCTGTAGGAGGTGTTATTGGTGGTCTGCCACGCTTTCGCTTAGTTTCTTTCGCATTTTCCTGTGGACTCTTTACCTTGTCATTCTCAGGCTTCTTCTCAACTTGTGTATCTACTGAATATTCCATATCATTCTCTGATATATTCTCTTTATCTTCTTTTCCATTCTTGGATATATTCTTTTCTGAGATCTTGCCTTTTTCCGAGACGACTATGAACTTTCCCTCTTTAACGGACTGTTTAACTCGTTTCTCAGTCTTTAATGTCTTTTCATCTTCGTCTTTCTTTGCATCACCTGTTGCTTTTCTCTGCTCTTTAAATTTCTCCTGGTTTTCAGGAGATGACGGAATTTCATTACCTCTTTCCTTAGGCTTAGCATCACCCACAATATTCTAGAATAAAGAGAATGACAGGAAAATCAATTCACTGTAGTCTAAAAGCCATCCCTTCCCTTTGCATTTAGCAGACCTGCATCTTTGTCCAATTTTTCAAGTGATAAAAGTACACGCTCTATTGCCACCCACAGATTAAAACTCAGAGGCACCCAAACTGGTGAAAGACCTGTGCAATGTGAACAGGACAGGGCAAGAAATCCATTCTTCACTACACAATGGCAGAAGAGATTTGCTGTTCTTTTGTTCCCAGATATAGGCTGGGTCCCTACTAGCTTGTGCAGTACTACATAAAACCTCCTTGGGGCACTGCAGAAAGAGTGGGAGTCAGGAGCACAGAAAACTGCAAATGGCTCAATTACTCAGATGTGCAAACTCTTCCTTTCACAGTAGTCTCATTCAAAGTAGACACAGTTTGCTTGCACTAATCATTGCTGCTGATATTGCTAGGCAGAGCCATGTAAAGCAACTGCAATCAGCAAAGTCATCAGGAACCATATGATGTTAGAATTTAAACATTTAAATTTAAAAACAAAACTTGAAATTTTTCTGTAATTTGTGTTCAGCATGAGAGGACATGAAAATCCTTAACAGTTCCCAGCCAGCACACTTCTGAGGCACCCTTTAACTGCCAGCCCATTTGCCCACAGCTCTTACTGGGTAACACCAGGCCACAAAGAACACACTGGATCAAAAGCTCCCTGCTACTCCCTGTCCTTTCCCTTTTGTTATCAGGCTTTGTATTACACCACTGGGAAGTGGCAGGGAGGATGATATATGCTGATTATGTTTTTTCCCCCCTTTCAGTGATCCTGCTACAGGCTGCACCAGATGAACAGAAATCTTCTAGCTTTGCACATGGACTAATAATTTATATTTGGTTGTGTCAACACTGCCTTTAGTTCAACTAACTTCTCTCTTCTTGTTGCCTAATTGAAGCATTGAAGAGCAACCATGCTCCTTCCCAGACACAGTTCTACAGGACGAAAGAACCTTCAACTTTGACCCAGGATCAGAGGACAGGAAAGGCTAAATACCTCAACACCTTCTTGGGGAAAGAAAGTGGAGCAGGTGATTTAAGCTAAATGAAATTCGGAGAATCCACTTAAGACTCATTATATCCTTGTAACTGCACTACATCTTGCCTCTTCCCACCCCAATACTCCTGTCTGTATGCAGCTTACATGAATCGATACCTTTTAAGGTATTTTCAGACCATAGCCTTAAGAAATAATATTGCTGCACTAAAAGGGTGAACATGCAATCTGCTCCACCCTCTATGATATTATTTCAACCATACTTGGTACAGATGTGATTAAAAAAAAGTCACTTTTTAAAAGCATGAAATCAAATTGCTGTATATTTTCATGAAAACAAGACACCCAAATGGGAAGGAAGTCTTCCACATGTCTGAGCACCCCTTTAACAAGACATCCTCTAAGTCTGTATTCTGTAAATTGCTTACCTGAGAAGGTTCAGCAGGAACTCAAACATCAGGGGAAAACAAACAAACACACACAAAACAGAAACACCCCCCCCAAACAAACACCTACCACTTCAAAAAACAACCCTCAGGCAACTATGTTTCAACACTTGGATGCTCACAAAACCATCTGATTTGAATCCAGTATGTGCTACTGGAACACTCATAAGCCATCCCAGTCAAAATATTCTCAAGAAACTGAACCATGAGTACAGTATGTCTGAATTATCTCTTGGTGTTACTGAACTCTAAAAAGTTGTGTGTCTCTGCAAAGGCACATTCACACTTTTACAGGTCATTAGCATCTTACCATCACTGTTCAACACAGCCATTTATACCCTCTACACAGGGACAGAGTAATACAGTAATTAAAGAAATTATGACCTGCTTATGTTGCTCCCTTCAAGAACTGTGTGGTTTGGAGCCTTTTTTTCTTTTCCTTAACAAGTATTAAGATATGAGGCATGTGTGCCTCCATGACTCCACTCTCTGCTCCTGAAGAACAGGAACAAGACACCTCCCCTCCAATTCCAACATGCTGCTACACTATTGCTGAACCTATTTTTTTCTGAATCTTGAGCACTCCAGTGACAAGTATTTTTTTAAAAAAACTTTATTTGTGGTTGCATAAATAGAGCTCACTAGGAAATCCTCACTTCATGGTTTTTTATGCTAAAGGACAGAAAAAAATGTTCTAGCATAACTTGAGAGATTCCCTTGGGCTGAGAGAAATATCCTTGGGCAAAGGATAAAAGGAGAAAACAAGAAGAACCAAAGCAAAAACCCCTTGCATCTCCTTTCAAAACCTTTCCAAAGCTATGCAGAATCGTGACACTTCCTAAAGGAAAGACAAAATATTTTTGTTTTCTTATGCAGAATATTTCTTCAGATTGTTCAACTCCATTTATTTAACGCTAAATATCATAAAAACATTTCTCATGGAAATGAAGATTCTGCAGTAGTTCACTTGTGAATATTAGTCAACTTTCCATCACACACAGTGATAACCATTTAAAAACTATTAAGGGCACTTTATGGCAAATGTGAAACTGTTCCCTCACAGCCTGGCAGATACAGAAATCTGCAGGACTGCCATACCTCTTCACAACAGTGACAAATCTAAATTGCACCACTGACATTCATTACTAGAATCTGTGTTTAAGACTTGAGCTGGGAGGACAGATTCAACTGCTTTGCTCAAACTTAAGTTTCAGAAAACTAAAGGTAGAGAGCATGACAAAAAAACAACAACAACACACAAAAAACCCACAAAAACCAACCAAACAAAAAACCAAACCAAACCAAACCAAAACACGCCCAAACCAAAAACCTACAGGCTACAGTTACCACACAGCAACGTGTGGCAAGAAATCAAACTTAAAGCCCTGCCTGAATCAGAAATTATTCTGAAGCAGGTATTTAATGAAGTTTTAACAGAATTATTCAAGACCAGAACTTGGTCAGCCTTTTCTACATGTCTGTACATGAAAAATCAAAGTACAGAGCAGCACTTCTTTCTCACCATCAGCAGGACAGTTTTTTTATTTTTTTTTAATGTAATGGCTACTACTTTCTGTCATAAGCTGAAGGTTGAATCCACTGCACTGAACAAGTAAAGGGTTGCTAAGACAGCTAAACCACAGAAGGAAAACAAGGAATAGTTAAAAAAAACTGATCTTCTCAAAGTTGTGAGGTGAAAGATTAATAGCTATGTTCCTTAAAAGTCTTATGAATATTAAGCAGTTACTTTGGGAAGAATAGTTTCTGTCCACTCCATAGTTGTCACTCCTTTATTTTTAAGACATATATTTGAAGTCATCTCAAACAATTACAGCATGATTTAAAACCTTACCACTACCTTTAGTATGTACATTCTGAATTTTACAACAACTTTTAGGAATCAGTTTTACTTGTATACCTATGACTTTAGTTCAAGAGGGGCATTTAAAGAACCTGAGAGCTTTGCAAATCATACCACAAAGATTCACATTTCATTTTAAGGGATTGCCCTTAATGAAGGGGAAATCAAGACCCCTTTTCATTTTAAGGGACTTCATTTCAGACATCCTGTATTTTAGCAGTGAAGGTTTTTCATTAATTTCACATTTTATAATTCACCAAATCTAACCACCTAACTACTCATTTAAGAATACACTAGCTGTACAAACACCATACTTACCTGATCTTTGGAAAAAGCTTTGACATGAATGTTTTTGACTGTCTGAACTACACCATCATAAAATTTCACAGTGTATGTACCTAAAATATGAAAACAAAGCGTAAGAACTTAAAGATCAGAAGTTATTTAACACAGCTCATAGCTCCAATACTCCAGCTGCACAACTAGCTCTAGACAAAAGCTGCCATACCTGTGTTGTTAGAACCCTCAACACAGAGCTATCACAGGCCAGAGAGACACAGCAAAGTTACCCAAAACAATTCTGGTCAAATCAAAGGTGCACATCTCATCTTAAGAGTTGCTCCTCAGATGCAACTTACTCACAAAACCCCAAAATATTTTTGGTGGAATATTGCAGTATATAATTACACAGTCCTCTTCTCCTTGATCTTACAACACAGACAACCTAAAGCACTAGAACGAATCCTTCACAGTTCCCCCTCCCCTTCTGATTTTTAAGGGAGTTCTGCAGCTCTGATAACAGGTTTTATTGCAGTTTACAGGCAATATCAACAAATTTAAGAAACAACTTTTCCCACGTATATACTTAAAGAAATTACTGACCAGGTATCTCAGCAGAAAGTTTTTACCTCATAAACAAGGTAACAAGTTAAAAATGCTGATGACAGACTAAAACACATCATTAAAAATGCAATTTTTCACAACTGTTTTCCATCTGCTATAGTATCTCTCCACCTAAACAAGGTTCCAGCACAATTAGAAACACATGACTACTAAGCATTACAAAACCAGGAGTCCTTACCATCTTTGTTAACAGCAGTAACTTTGGCTGGATAGAAGCGACAGTCAGACCAGCATGCCAATACCTGATCATTGATACGAAATCCCTACAAAACAGTAGTTAAGTGTCTTCATCTGAGAATTACTGAAACACACATCTTTATTAAAACATTTCAATTACTAGCTTTCCAACGTTTAGAAAAAAATCACAGAATTTACACAGCAGGTAACACAGCAATAGTGAAGCATTTTAAAGGTCATCATTCATACAAACACACATTAAACTGTTACACACACAAATGTCCTCTAATTTCTACTTACTGCACAGCCTTCTTCCTCATGCAATCCCTCTTTTCTTAACTGTATTTTCTCTAGGGGACGCAAATAAGGACTGTCCCAACAAAACCATTCATCATATCTGTGGTTCCAGCGCTTGAAATGGATCAGAACTTTCCCCTCTTCATAATCAATTTCTTCAATGTGCGCTGGATACCTGGTCAAAGGTAGATTAAAATATTTTAATTAAGAGTAAGGTAAGCTGTCTCAGACACTTTATACAAATAAATCTTGGTTTAGCTCCTCCAAGCTTATTAATTTGACATACCTCTTGTATAAGCAATAAAGATGCTACCTAATGACGGAGTAAAGCACAAAAGAAAACCCAAAACTGAACAGCAAATGCAAACATTGGCTGCAGCAACAGGAGACAACTAAGGAGTTCTTAGTCTGGGGTGGAAAAAGAAACTGAACTACAGATTCAGAAGCCAGAAAGACCTTCCCTACATCTAGACATATCACATTTTACAAAATCAATAGCTTCAGTTCACTCTTATCAAGAGTAACACTGGGATCAATACACTCAGCTCTCTGAGATATCCAGTGCCAGGCATCATGAATCATCTACCCAATGTAACAGCAAAAAGTCAGCAGGCACACTAAATGTAATTTAAGTTTTAGATTCTCAAAGTTGAAATTTCATCTGCAAAATTCTTGGATTTTTAAATATAAACTTCTTAGTACATTAGAAGTAGAGGAATCTGAGATAAGTCAAATTCAAATGTTTCTGATCAGGAAGACCTTGTAAACTCTGTATTTCTTTAAATTGCATTGGTAATTTGTAACTTCAGTAAGTATTTCAGAATCACAGCTATTTTACTATTCCAGCTGAAGGTAACATTCAAAGTACAGTGCTTTCCCTTCCATAATAGTAACATCAAGAGAAGATTTCCATTTGTCAGTGTTTTCAGTACTCTGGAAGAAAGACAAGGCCTCGGTGAACTCTTGAACAAAGGGCTGAAAACAAAACTCAAATCCGCATCTGATAAACCACACTTGAAAGAACAAGTGGTAGAAAGAACTGGCATCTTGAAAGGATCAAGCCTGGTTCTAACAGTAAAGCCTAGACATACAGGAATTAAGACTCAAATGCAACCCAAGCTACCATTCTACAACCCCACACAAAGGGAAAGCAAATCTACCTACAACTGCAATACTCCAGCAGATCTAAGACATGTCCAGTCACAGCTTCACAAAGAGCTACAAACATGCCATGCTAGAGACTTCCACTGCAACTACAGACTAAGGTCTTGCTGAATACTCACTGCCACACACGCCAAGCTATGCCATTAGTTCATCCCCATGTACTACCAAAATGCATGCAGCAAAGGCTGTGGAGGAGAGGAACTCCAATGGGAGATCTTTATGGCAGGGACATCTCTAACTTCATGGAAAAAAAAAAGAAACTTACTTCCTGTGACAGTCAAGATATTTTTTATTTAGGTAACTCAGGTACCGTCCTCCACAAGTTCATGAGGGGGCAGTACTCACAGTCACAACCTAGTTCTACTATACAGATTATTTTTGGATATCACTAAGTACAGGTAATGACAAAGAGCAGCATCCCATTCCCTACAACCTGAGTGCAGCAAGAACAGGTAAGAAGTCCCAAATCCTCTCAACAAGAGAGCAGCCAGAAGGGTGCTCTTGCCATTGGGATGGCAGTACACCTAGGACTTGTCTAGATTTTCAATCATGAAGAGAGAAGCTGATAAAAAGGACAGAGTGACTCAGTATCAAGCTAATCATCCTGTCCAAGCAGACAGCCACCTCTGGGGAGCACAGTCCACTTTCTACCATTGAGATGAGACAAGCCTAAGTTACAAGAGCCAACTAACTCGATGATGCAAGACTGCTTCCTGCTTCATATACAGCCAAAGAAGGAACTTTCTCCACCAGAACTGTCATCCCAGAATCATACATCAGCACCATCTGCACCTATCCCCACTTCACTAATGGGAGTCAAGAAAAGGTATCTGACAATGAGACCAAATTTCAGTCTGAGTAAGTGTGCATGAGCTACAGCTCTCAGTTCCTGGAGAACATGCTGCAAAGCCTCAACATCTCTTTTTGAAGCAAAAAACATCAGTTAACATACACTCAGTGCTCTTGACTGGAGCAGTAAACCTATTAGAAGCTGTGCTAGATCTATCCATGAACTCTGACAGCCTCCTCTCCTTGACCCCACCTTTCTATCAGATGAGAGCACTGGCAGCTGCAAAACAACCAAAAAGCTTCACAGGTTCTCAGCCCTGAGCACCACACACTGACAGGCAAAGCTTCCTCCCCTACCTTTTATAGAACTGAGCAAGAGCACCATCAGGAGGTACAAGTGCTCACAGATCTATACAGAGGAGTAACAGAGCATTATCTATACACCTCCTCCAAATAACCTGCAAACGTATCTAGGGGTGGAGGTAACTTAAAAGAAATTCAGACCTGTTTGTTAAAAAAAAAACCCAAACAACATACTATGAGAGGATACACGAAGTGAAAGGCCAATAGCTGAAGCCTGGCTAAGGCCCCAGAGTACCACTGACATATGTCCAGGGTTGCCCAACACATCCTCCCCCAAACTACAAAGGAAGTTATCAGCTGACTCAGTGGGTTTTCAAGACCACTAACTGATCCTGGGTAAGCAAACCCCAAATGGTACTGATTTAAATATTTATCTGAAACACTATAAAACTGGAGACATCTTGCAACATACAGGGAGGGCAAAACAAGTAGTTTTCCAGCTCAATTTGAAAGGAATGATGAGCTCATACCTTTCAAAGACTTATGAACTGGCTAAAGAGTAAGGGAAATCTCCAAGATGCTCAAACTGTTGGCATTAGTTTTCTAAAAACCCAAGTGACAATCAAAAGCTGGAAGAACTGAATAGATTATGGTTAGCAATGACTGGTAACTTCAGACTACAGCTGTCAAAGCACAGCAAACAGTATGAAAATGGGTTTATGGTAGACAAATGTAAAACTATCCTCTTCTGAGAGGAGGTAAATACCTGGAAATTCCCTGGACTAGTCTGTTTCCCTTCTCTTTTCCTACCTGGAAATTCCCTGGACTAGTCTGTTTCCCTTCTCTTTTCCTACCAAAACAGAATTGCTATAAACCCCCAGTCCCTTGGAACTAGGAAGGGATAAGCTTAGTGCAGTCAAAGCAATGCAGAGAGGGGAGAGAGGAAGCATCCAGGAGAACCAACACTGTGAAGGACAACAGCTATAGCAGTTCATCTTTTCAGTACTTAGATCAATTCCTGACAGCATGAACAACTGAACTCATGGGATTGACAATCTGAATCTAAACAGGGTAGCACCATACTCCCAATATTACTCAGGAGCTCTAACCAGAATCAAAAGCCCCTCCACATCCATTTTACTCAGACAACAGAAAGAAAAACTCGGAGGTGTCATTATAACAAGGTAACAAAACATCATTTGCCTATTGCAGACATTCAGTGCAGTCATCCTCTTTTCAGTCAGAGAGGATGCAGCTAGCCACCACTCCATCAGTTTAAATAATCCAATGCAAAAGGTTTCAGAAAGTCCATTTCAGCTGGGACAGTGTGCCCACATCCATGGCTACAGCAGCCTCTCTGGGATTCCTCCACTCAGGGCTGTTCTACTGTACCAGTCCCCCTCCTTCATCCTTTGAAATGCAGCACAAGAGACCTTTGAGCATCCACAGAGGCTCTCTCCCTATAGCAAACAGACAAATCTTTCATGACAGTTTTGATGCATCAGCCCAAGCCCTAAGAACCTAAAGTGAAGCACCAAAAGTAATCACTGTACTCCCTGGAGCTCAAGTACAGGACCTGACAGACAACTGGGCCAGGAACTGCAGCGTACTGGCAGTATGCTATGATTCCAAATACAACAAAGCAACCTCTGGGATGAGCAGTGAAGATGCAAAATTCACTTTGCACTTTGACAAGGAGCAGGCTCCACACTGACTACTCAGCTGGCATACAATGTTTTTTCTTCACTAGAGCTGACAACACATCCAAATACCCTGCAAGTCCTAAACTACCAATTTGGGGAACAAGCCTTTGGCATGAAAGAGAGGTATATGGCACTCTGACATGAAATATTTTCCAAAGCATCACTGCTAATGGACTGGCAATAGCGACCCATGAATTGACTGAGAAGAGAAATCAAAGCCAACACTTTAAAAAACAGGAGACTTCTGACTAGGTTTTAGCACCAACACAGCAACAAAAAGTACACACATGAAAAGTTTGGACCTCCAAAGGTTGAGCACTGGGAAAAGCAAGTGTCAGCAAACATGAAATCCTGTGTCCCCACAGGACTGCACTGTAACCATGCCATGGAGTGGTCCTGGTCACAAAGGGGCAGATGAAAGCAGCAGAGAAAAAAAAAAAAACAGTCTACTGTCCTCCTTAGCACTGATAGTTTTGCTAAGCCCTCAGCTCTAAAAATTTTGATTCAGAAACCCTGAAAACACAAATGCACATAATCCACAGTTCAAAGCTTATCAAGTAAACAAAAGATTTCAGAACTAGAGAGTTCATAACCAAGCTGTGAGACCAGAGTTGTAAAGCATTATGTGTAGGACAGGTCATTTAAGATCAAGTGTTTCCAAAAACTAAATAACATGGAACAAATACTATATCCAAAATTCAAATTTAAGCCAAGGGATATGCAGGAAGTAGAGCAGGTTGTTGAATTCCCCCCTACAAAGCTTTCCCATGCAAGAGTTATGTGCACTCAGACACTGCTGTTGAGCAAACATCAGAAGGGTAACAGCCAGGGACACAAGTTATCACCCTTACTCCAACACCAGCGACACCAAACTGCATCTTTAAAAAGTCTACATTACAGACAGGCTAAGAGATCTTATTTTTGTAAGCCTGACTAATTTTTTTGCTGTACTAACAACACTCAAGAATACTGAAAATGCAGGCATGTTCAGATCACTGCTTACCTACACAACTCCTGGATACACAGGTACGCCAAATTAACGCGTGAATCGGATTTAATGTTCACACTTTACATTCTTTATGGAAAGAGCCATGTTTTCTCATTTTCACAATTCCAATGTCCTTGTACCTGGAGAGAACATGCTCTACATGCAGCCAAGATGTCTTGGAATAAATCCCCTGTGACTAAGGCAGCGCATTCCTGAGATGTCCAAATGGTTCTCAATACTGACTTTGCACACTTCTGCTGGCAGGTTCTAGAGCTTTAAGTACAATCATATCTAACTCACACAGACTTCTTAATAAAAATCAACTACAGTTGATTTCTAGAAAGAGAAGTTATCTACAGGAACTAACAAAACCAAATTAATTCCTGTATTTAAGAAGTCTTTGGCAATTTTCATTTTATCTCTCATTTACTGAGAATTATTCAGTGCTAAGTTGTGAGCTGACTACCTGAAACGTACAGAGTTGGAAAGTTCAAAGTTAGCCCAAGTAATCTGTAGGCTCTTTTTTCTCTTTCTAATGCACTGGTTAGTGAAGAAAAGTGTTCTTCCTCACAGCTGAGGGCTGCACGTCAGGAATCAGACCAGACTTGTTAGCATGGAACATGTTTCCCCACACAGTTCTTAAATTCTAAAGCTGACCATCCTCATATGAGCACAGGCCTAACAAATTCAATCAGATTTTAGAGCCTAATAATCCACAACAGCACCAGGAAAGGAAGCAGTGAGGTTATTCTGTACTGCAAAGAATTCTTTCTTCCATAATATCTGCTCTGCAATATTAAGTATAGCACAGAACTTAAAGGGTGAATTCAGGAGAATGAGAGCCTGAAGTCTAACCAGATTTAGGAGCAGTCCTATTCCCAGACACAACACAAGTACACTTCTGGAGGGCCAGCACAACATATCAGCATCTGCTGCCCATCTCAATCACTGGTATATAAACTTTTATAAATTAACTACTTTCCTACAAACCAATGACTACGACTCTAAATATTGTACCAATACAAAATGTTTTAAGATATTAAAGACTTTAAAATTAATATAATATGAATGGTTTTAAAAATATACCAGTTTTTTAATCTGTCACGGGCTTCCAACTGGGCTCCCACCTCAAAGTTGATCCCTCTTCTATTCGGAGGATGTTTTGTCATTTTGTAATATCAACACTGCTGATTTTATTCCCCTGAAAAATGCAATTAAATATCAATCACTAATCAAGACATACACAAAATAAGCTTATGCACTATAATTCCCAGAAGCCAGATGTTAAGGGACTGCTGTAATTCTGGTTTGCAGAGAGTAAGGGGGCAATTATCTTTTAAGCAAGGGTTCCCAAGTGACAGTGTGAAGAATGATTCCAAAAGCATCTTCAAAATGGCAGCTACTGGACCATGAAAGAATGAAGCTCAGCCTCTGTCCATTGGTCCAAGTTCCAGGTCAATTAAGAACCATGCAACCCAATGTTTATTCACAAATGAGACTGAAGTTTCATAATACTTTCTCCCCCCTCCCAGTTTAGATGAAAACAAGGAATCCAGTAAACAGGAAGTGGGCAAAACAAACACAATGACAATCTTTCAACAGCTACTACATTAGTGAAACACTCTAGAACACTATGCCATCTCATCACTACAAGTGCAGTGAAGTTCAAAGACATTAGAAATACATAGTTTTTTAAACCAATTTTAGAAGACACTCTATACTGCTTGCATATTTGCTTTGCTTTTGTCCAACTGCTCCACCATTTTAAGCAGAAAATTTTAAAAAAGTCTTCATTAATATTTATTTCCAAAAGATAACATAGAAGTTTAATAAATCTTGCCCTAGTAGTTTCTCCCAAGGTACACACAGTGAAAAAGCCTGGTCAACAGCTATTTTTCCTGATTTTTTTGTCAGTTGTTTCCCACAACTTTAAGATACAAATTATGATCCATTCCTGTAGTCTTCAAGTTCACAGGATCCAAAACCACAAGTCTTACCCAATATCACTGTCGTTATAGTAAGACTGTATCTTGAAGATTCAAATCAATTCAATTGACTCGAGTTTAAATAAAAAACCTTCTAGTCTTACACTACAAGAACAAGGACACACACACAGAAACAAGCACTAGTGTTTTGGTTCACATCAGGCATCAACAGCAATGATATCAACTGAGCTGGATTAACATCGTGAAGAACTACTCTAATTTCAAGTGTGGTTCAGAATCAAAGATCTTTAGGAATATAGTAAAGCTTCTACAATGGGGAAAAGCTGCTCCTTCATCACACTTTTTAAGCCAGGTAATTTGCCAAGGGCTGGCCACAGAGACAGCCCAACCACCTCCATTCAACCACCACACTGCAAAAAAACTTCTCTACCAAAAGCTCACCTGCTGCCTTCCTCTAAAGCAGTGCTTTTAGACTGATCCTCACCTCATCAGCCTGCAAGGATATGGGGGAAAAATACTACTGCCTGTAAGTTTGATTCACAGCAAAAGATTTAAGTATTCTAGCCACCTAGGAACTGAAAAAAATTAATTTCTTAGAGTAGTATCTGACAACAGACTGAGTTCACACAGCATGGATTGAATCTGCCCAGGCTTCTAATGGTTGGGGTGGTAGTCCATAACTTTTAATTGGGAAAGGAAATTAAGAAAAACTTAAGATGGTTGGGATTTTACAGTTTATGTTGCATCAGAATGTAGAAATAAAAAAAAAAAAAACGCTGCAAGTGCAAAGCTATATTTTAAGAAGTTTATCCACCCACACCTAAAATATCCACTATTTTCTTTGCAGATTTACATCATTAAAATACCCCTTTCTCACACGAGCAATGGAATGTCATGCTTCCAAACATGGAGCAAGACACACATTTTGCTTAACACCTGTAGGAAAAATGACATCTGCAAGATGATTCTTTCCCTAGTACACTTATTTTTCCTTTTCACTAAGGAGGGACATGCAAAGCCAGTGTAGACCCAGAGGCACTCTCAGTACATGATTTCAGCTTCCCACAGTGGTCCTCTCTCAGTAAAAGCTGCCACCTGGATACAAGGGATTAATCTCAGCTGACTTCCATGGGGCTGGAGAGGAACATACACATCTCCTGACTTCAGTAGCAGGATCACACACAACTGGGCTTCTGTAAACACATCTGCTTTGGTGAGGAAAGTCATGCTATGGTTTCAGTCAAATATTTTAAAAATATGAGCGTTACAACAATAGGAAGTCTGAAGAAAACAGCCAAAGCCATTTAATCAGTTACAGAGGCAGCAGATTCCACAAAAATCTGAACACAGCTAGTCAGCTAACACCAACATTAGTCAGAGCACACACTTCACTCCACTAACTTGGGCCAAGCTTGCTAGAAGGCAGTAGGTCACAAAGTTGAAAGAGAAAAAATGTTATGAGCAAAAATCTTGTATCATTGGCCCTTTCTCCCAAGTCTTCCTTTCTCTCCCCTCCCACGTTACAAGACTTGGGCTGCTTTGGGTTCTCTCTCACATCCTACCACTGGCTTGCACTGTGACCCAGCAGTCCTGCTCCTCAGACCATGAAAGCAGGCTGGCTTTTCCATTCGCAGCAATTTCAGCTTTCTCAAGCAGATGTCTACTTGGCAGAACATTACATGAGATAAATTACTGAGCAGAGGGTGTCAACCATTTTACCCCAAAATACCCAGCCTTGGAGCAACACTGAAATCACTGAGAACCATGACATGGTTCTGCACAAACTAGGCTGAGGCAGTGCAGAAATATGCTTCACCAGCATGAGTGTGACCATACTGGCAACTTAATTTCTCAGAAAGCAAGCACCCAACACAGGGGCTTGCCTACTTCAAGATTTTATGTTTCACCCTCTGTCCTCTCCAGCGAAGACTGCTTAAAAACCTTGAACTACATTAAAACAGCTTGTCAACAAACAACCCCAGACTAGTGAGAGATTCATAGCAACCACTTGGAAATAAGAGCACTGTGCCAGAACCTATCTCCTAAAAGTTTTCTTCACCAAAAAATCAATTTGTAGTAACTTGGTACCTAAATGGACACACAAACAGGATTTCCTCTCTGGTAATTCTGAGAATACATTTATCCCATGTATTCAAGACCATGATTAAAACAAGGAGACTAGGCCTACTCCAAGAGCTGTGTATGGCTTTTCTCCAAAACTTCTTACTTCTCTATGAAGATCAGATCTACTTCAGGATTTAGACAAGTCACTACTTCCAAAGGAAAATGTTTCTATTTTATTGAAAGAATACACGTTATTTAAAAGAGAGAGTCTTTTCTTCTCCATCGAAGTCATCATAAGGTAATTTAACTTTTAAAGACTATTCAACTATTCAGACACAGGTGTCAGTGACAAAGGTACACTTATCTCAGGACAATGCAGGGAAAAATACATTAATATTGGTCTCTTCAAGGATCACAATTTTTGACTTCTAAAACAAGCTTTCTGCTCTGCTAACAGTGCAGGTCCTGTACACCTTCACCTGTAGCTGTTCTTACTCTCTCCAGTTTTAGGGTCTGTCAGTGCAGAGCCCCAAACCTGGCATATATCACCAAGTTCCAAGAGAAGTGGGCTCATCTGGAAACCAAAAATCTGTTTCATATTATCAGACATAGCAAACCCAAGCAGTTATGGCAAACTTTCACTAATAACAGCCTTTCTGTGGAAACTGCAAAATCACTGCAGCCTTTTCCAAACCACGCCTATCCCGGCAGAAACTGTTTTCCACATCCCTGCAGAGTGATTAAACCATTCTTTTACAAATAGTCACACCAAAACCCCTTCCTTGAAATCAGCCCCACTTTCAAACTGCATTCTGTCTCAGTGCTGCTTCATAAGCAGCTCAGAAGAAATGCACACAATTTACTCCCACAATTCAGCCTATTTCCTTCATGCCAAACCCAGGGGCTTCCCTCCCTCTGCCAAGAGGATACAATAAAGAAAAAAAGAGGAACACCATGAAAAAAAATCCCATAGTTGTCTGACCTGATAAAAGAGCACAATCAACTTTGACAGTCTGCATAAATATAATCCTACTTTGCACTGAAAAGGTATGTTTTATTCTGGCTGGGAAGTTTGCTGTCCCAATTCCTAGGAGGTGCTCAGTACCTTGGTGGTGATTCCACAGGACTACAGGGTAGGAGAGATAATAAAAGGCACTGGCAAAACCAGGAAGTAAAAGCAACTAGCCAGAGACTGTCTTGTATTCCCTAGAGATACAACACAGATGTTGCTGACCTGGGGTACTGCAGGCAGCACTGCCACTCCTACACAAGCAACACAAGCTTGTTTTGTTTCCTTCTAGGACAAAGCATATTTACAGTTGATTCCACAAAGCCTAAGGCTCAGAATGACTCTGCCATCCTCCCCAGCACCACTGTTCCAGATCTGCTGGCACATCTACGTATGGAACTGCCAAGGACTAAGTCTGTTCACATGTTGTACATCAGGTTTTTTTACTCTGCAATAGTTAGTTTTGACCTTTTATCACCTGCACCCATGACACCAGTCTCATGTCTCCATCAGTGCAAAAACGATGAAAGCCTCACCCAGTTCACCCCCTACAATATGCACGCCCCCATCAGGAATGGTCAATCCAGAGAAGTCCATGGTCCCCACCACAATTGGAACACCTTGCAAGTGGATGACCACAGCCATGCTGTGCTGAAACCACACACCTGCAGATGAGAAAAGGTGTGAAATCAGACTGCAAAACAGTATTTACAGACACCATTTATACTGTACAATCCTAATGGCATCTTATGAAGACTAAGTGGGAGTCTCACAAGGACCACTTAAAAACTGTATTGGTACTGACATGGGAAGCTGATTACAACAGACCTTTATTGCCTGCAGACAAAAACAACCTCTGCCTAGCAGGTTCTTACTACAGCAGTGCTACCATGAAGTATGCCTTATTATGTTTTACCCTACATGCAAAAACAGATACAAAACCCCTACACCTGCTAAACATGTTAACCCAAGAACAGCTTCTGTTCATCCAAGCATGTCTGCTCCTGCCTCATGCTGGTTTTGTGTACCATTTAACAGGTAGGTAACTGTTTTCAGATGTGACCATAAGTTTCAGATGATGTCCTTCTCAATGGTATTTCAAACTACAACGTTTAGATCTTCAGGTAAGTTTTTGGGATTTTTTTTTTTAAGTAACAGGAGTAGGAACATTAAAGATTTAAACTGGACAGGAAGATCTGACACTGCAACAAATTTCAAGGAATTCTGCATCACCCCCCTTTTTCTATCTAAAAGACACATTTCAAACAAGACACTGGACTATATGCAGTTCTTCTTTGCACCAGGTAGCATCCTCAACTACATATTCACCAGCACTTACTTGCCTTAAAAGCTTCCCAGATTCCATTAACAACTACACAGGTGAACTCTGAGCCACACAACACAGAAACTGGACCCTGAACTGCTCCTTAACATCTCTGTAACAAGAATGCTGAACGGCTGATTCCTCACCACTGTCATTCCCTCAAATCTTAAGACCTGAGTACTTGATTTCAGTCTCCCACTTTTTCTCTAATTTATACAAGTTGATTAAGAGAACTGACACCAGTAAAAATCTACATTTGCTCTTGTGCTCAGGCAGAACCAAGACTTTCCCAAAGTACTCTGTGACAAAACTGAAAAGGTGTTACATGAGTGAGCCTCTCAACAAGATCCTCACTCTCTCCCTGAGATAACAGGGCCTGGAGAACCCCTCAGCAACATCTCATGTAACTGTGCTGCCAGCTTTAACTGGTGCTGAGACTGGGCTAGACCAACATGGAAGCAGAAATTACAAATATAAGCAATTCAACAGAACAAAAAATATATTTTTCTATAATGAAATCTATTTGAATTACCAAGTGCAATTAAAGAAATAATCAATCATTACTGAAAACAATTATTTTCAGTCATTTGATCACGTCCTGTTTGGCTGTTCTGGTTCCCTCTCTCTTTTCTGTAACACACTGAAGATAAAAAACAAGCACCTAAGCACTGAACAAACAAAAATAATTTGGAAAAAGGTTTAAGTCATATAAAATAAATCAGTTTTTTCCTAAATAAAGCAGTATTAATGAAAACCTACTTTAATGAGATTGCTATTTTTATTTTAAGGGAAAAACGGTAGCCTTTAAGAATACAAGAATTCAACGCAGATAAGTCTTGCAGAGGCACTGTGGACAGTATTTAAGACCTAAATTTTAAAGCAAAATTTCAAAAGCTTAAAGAAAAGCTGCAACTGAAAAAAGGATCTATGCGTATACTCACCAAGAAACTTGTTTATGTTGCTGCAAACATTCCAAACAGTGCTGTATAACTACAGGAAAGGAAAAATAAAAATCATGTGAATTCTGAGACAAAATAGTTCAGAGTTAAAAAAGTATTCTCTCTACAGTCAACACTATCCCCATAACAGAACACCTCTAGAACAAAAAATTTAATCTGAAAATATTTTGGTTCAGGTCAGCAGGCTGCTGAGATCCCAATCAGAGAGACACTTAAGAGACCCTTACAGACACACAGGACACTCTCTGCATATCCACATCAGATTTTTCCATCATTTATTTATCTGTTGTCAACTTTATCATTAGCCCTACTTTGGTGCAACAGGTACTGCAATATTAACTAACTACACAATAACTAAGCAGTCCTCTCCTGTCAATGAAGACATCCTCAGCTGGATAACCTACATTCACCACATGGCAGAAGGAGCTGTATCTTGCTATTACAAGAATGAACTACAAGAGTTTCTCCAGAATCACTTCTTCATCCACAAATCCAATCCTTGTCAATACACACAGGCTTCCTCACACTGCAACAACAGCAAAGGTAGCCATTTGAATTGTTCCCACAGGCCCAATTTAGGCTGCAGATTGGGCACTCTAATGACATTTCTGATGGTTTCTACCTGAACTGAAGCTGCATAGAACCTACTGTGGTTTAGGAATGGTATTCTTCCATCAAGTGTTCCCACTGAAAGGAGAACTGGAGGTACAAAAGGTAAAGATCATTGGCTGAGATAAGAAAATCTACTGAAAACAGCAATGAGATAAGAAAATGAATTGTAACAGCAATGGTATTAAGAACAGAAGTGTACAAGAGAGGCAAGCCATTCACAGGCAGAATGCTCACTTCAGAGCCTGACACAACCCAATCACACCCAGGCCACCCCAACCTGGAAGGGACCCCTTCCCCAGGCCCAGAAAATGATGTGAGGTGGCGCAGAATTTCAGTACAGGTCAGCAGACTGCTGTAATCCAAACTAGAGAGAAGCTTAAGAAACCCTTACAGACACACTGACATTCTCTCTGCGTATCCACATCAGATTCTAGCCGCACCCTCTTCTGGCTACTCCTGAAATTAACTATTAATGGATACCAGGACACTAACCATTCCTTGTTCTATGCCACATACATCATGTGCAAATCCTACCCCTTTCCAACTATACACATACATACTTCTGTATATACAGACACAGATCTCTACACAAGCACAGGTGTGAGTTCCATTGTCAACGGCTGTCCCTCCAAGATGTCTCTTGAGTTCATTTAGCCCAAGACTGTGGATTCCATCTGTCCTGAAGGTCTTCCAGGGCAGGAGGGCTGGTTGCAAACTGCAATAGGAGTTTATGACTGGTATATCTGGAGCAGTCTATACACCCTGTCCATGGCAGTTATGGCACACAGTGGCGCTGTCATTCAGCAACCGTTATTATACAATTCAACGTTAGATTCTTCTCACCCAAAAACCAAATCCCTTTCTGGTAGACATCATGTTTCCCTGTCCCTCTCCATTACCCACCAAGCGCACCCAGGTCCTTGAGCAAAAACAGTCCCACACATGGGCTTGCCTTTGCCTGAGGTAGGACTAACCCAAACTGTCTTCCCTAATATATTCTTTATATTCTATTCCTCGTGGGAACTTTATCCCTTTCTACGGAATGTGGAGGTTTTGTTTTGACTGTGAAGAGCCAGCTTGACTGGCAGAGACTCAAGTGTTAACTGACCAGGTGGCTTCTGCTACATGTAGATCTCAATGTCTGTTTCCCCATCCATCACTTTCAATATGGTTGTTAACAGCCCATTATGCTGTTCCATTTTTCCAGAGGCTGCTGCATGTTAAGGAATATGATACACCCAACTCAATCTCATACTCTGGCCCAGATGTCTACAAGGCTGTTGTCCAACTCAATTCTTTTTGGACTGCCATGTTGCCACAAGACCTGTTTCTCAAGGCCCAGATGGTGTTCTGGGCAGTGCCAAGAGGCATAGGGCAGGGTCTCCAATCATCCAGTGGTGCCTTCCATCACTGTCAGCAAGTAACACTTGCCTTGGCGGGTCTCTAGGAGTGTGATCAAATCAATCTGCCAAGCCTCCCCACATTTATATTTTGACCACTGCCACCCATACCACAGAGGCTTCACCCACTTGGTCCTGCTTGACTGCAGTACACGTTTCACAGTCATGGATAAACTGGATATGGTGTCCATGGTTAAGTCCACCCCATAGTCATGAGCCCATCTGTAATGTTACAGCTCTTTGTCATCTTACAGATGAGGTGTCATGGGCCGCCCACAGAGCCAGAAATAATTTACCTGAGGCAATTTAACCTTGGCAGCCTGATCCACCTGTTCATTCTTGCAGTGCTCTTCAGTAGCCCAACTCCCAGGTACATGTGCATCTACATGACATACTTTTACAGTCAATTTCTCTACCCAGGCAGTCATGTCTTGCCACACTTCAGCAGCTCAGATAGGTTTCCCTCTGCACTACCAATTGGTCTTTTTCCATCTGTCCAGCCACCCCCACAGAGCATTTGCCACCATCTACAAGTCAATTTAGAGGTAAAACACTGGCCATTTCTCTCATTCAGCAGTATTTGAAGACAGCTGGACGGCTTTCAGCTCTGCAACTTGACCAACTTGTCCTTCAATATCTTCTGCAACTCACTGTGAAAGACTCCACATGGCAGTTTTCCATCTTCGATTTGTCCCTATGATATGACAGGAAGCAGCAGTGAAGAGAGAGCATTGCTTTTCATTTTCTGGTAGCTAACTGGAGGTGCAGCCTCCTTAGCACCGTGGCACCTTTTCCTCCTCCTCTTCTGATGGCATAGGTATTTTTGCCTTTGTGCCACTTTCTGATGACTTCCAAGATCCCAGGGTGATTGGGGTTTTCTATTTGAGCTCACTGTGTGGTCAAAGTGATCCACTTACTCCACGTGGAATCAGTGGCATGATGTGTAGAAGGGAATTTCCCTTGGACATCCAGTCCAGCACTGTCAGGTGGGGTGCCAGAAAGTGCTGTGCTTCAGTGTCAATCACTTCTGAGGCGGCTCCAGCTCCTTCGTAACCTGCCAAGATCTCTTCTTCAGTTGGGGTTTAGCAAGTCACAGATTCTCACCAAATCCAGAACCCCAGGGGTTGTCTTCAAGTNCTAACTGGAGGTGCAGCCTCCTTAGCACCGTGGCACCTTTTCCTCCTCCTCTTCTGATGGTATAGGTATTTTTGCCTTTGTGCCACTTTCTGATGACTTCCAAGATCCCAGGGTGATTGGGGTTTTCTATTTGAGCTCACTGTGTGGTCAAAGTGATCCACTTACTCCACGTGGAATCAGTGGCGTGATGTGTAGAAGGGAATTTCCCTTGGACATCCAGTCCAGCACTGTCAGTTGGGGTGCCAGAAAGTGCTGTGCTTCAGTGTCAATCACTTCTGAGGCGGCTCCAGCTCCTTCATAACCTGCCAAGATCTCTTCTTCAGTTGGGGTTTAGCAAGTCACAGATTCTCACCAAATCCAGAACCCCAGGGGTTGTCTTCAAGTCTCCATGGGTACTTTTTGTCAGAGAATCCAGGAAGGACCATGCTTCCCAGCTGCAATGTAGAGCATATTTTTCACATCTTATCCTGTCCTGACTGGCCCAAGGGCTGCTGCACTTAAAATCTCCTGTTTAATTCGTACAAAACTTCTTGTTGTTGTTGTTCAGGATCCTACCTAAAACTGCTGTTCTCCTGTGTCACATGACAGAGACAGCTTATAATCTCAACTATCTTATGGAATATGCATCCCACAAAAACTCACAGTGTGTAAGAAAGTCTGTGTTTCCTTTCTACTGACTGGACACACTATTTTGATGATCACACCCACTGGACTCTCATAACAACCATCTTGCCATTTTAATCCAAGGAACTGAATTTTCTGGGCAAGTCTCTGATCTGGGCAAAAACAGCCTTCAGGATGATTTGGATTATTTTCTCTCCTTTCTCAAAAACCTCCTCTGTTGTGCTGCCCCCATACAATGATGTCATCAATGTACTGCAAGTGTTTTGGAGCCTCAACCTTTTCCAGTGCAGCCTGCAGGAGCCCATGGCAAATGGTAGGACTGTGCTTCCACGTCTGGGGCAGTCAGTTCCAGGTGTACTGAATGCCACTCCAGGCAAACACTAACAGTGGCTTGGTGCAAAAGGACCGGAGAAAATCACACTGGCAATCTCAATGGTGGCCCCACTTTGCTGCCCTGGACATCAGCTCATGCTGAAGTTCCAGCATGTCTGGCACAGCAGCACTTAGTGATGGTGTGACTTCATTCAGGCCACAATAGTTCACTTTCAGTCTCCACTCTCCATTGTCCTCATGCACTGGCCATACAGGACTACGGGACCTTTCCTCTCCAAGCTGCTTGAGTCTCTCAAGTCCGTCCACAAGCATTAGTCCACAGCCAAACCACAGGTCAGTCAGGAGGAAAGAAGATGATCTCAAATTGCCCGAGTCAGGCAGTGACCTGGAGCACTTCTTGTCCTCCTTCTTTCATTGACATTAATGCCAATGGGCTGGTGTAAGATAACGGCACGGTCCGTACAAACTTCTGCCACATGGATTGTTGTGAAAGACTAGAGAAAATTATTACTGGCTCAAATCAACTGAAGGGGAGGAGGCAGAGCAAGTTCTGTGGAAAGTGAGAGGTGCACTGCTCCATTCCACACCCCCACCCCCAGGAACCTCTAGTCTAGCCCAGAATGACTGTCAGGCAGTGGCACATCAAAAGCAATGCCCCAACCCCATGCCTGCAGCCTCAATCTAACCCCCAAGTGGCTGGATAACCAAAGTCCCACCTGGGAGGCACAGCCACAGCATAGCACTGCTCTGAAATGCATGTGGTCACTTCGCTATCATCCTTGGAGTTTATGATAGCTGATTGCACTTGGATAGTAGCTGTATCTTGGTTTTCTCTCTTTTTCATTCCTAACCTCCTCTTCCTGGAATATGGGTAATATAGGGTTGGATGGGTAGAGTTTGCTAAGTGAAATGCTCTATTCGGATTGACTGTTTTGTTTGAAATGTTGCCAAATTCCTGCTCTGCTAGGTTGAAAAACTTTAGTTTTATAACCTCCTGAGAACGTTGCAGCATTTCTGCCGTGTGCCCACCTCAGGGAAAAGTAGTACCTTTTTTAAAGAAACTTGCCAAGTGAGCACTGGGGCTCAACATTTCTGTACACTTGACCACCTCTGGATTTAGAGGGGATTGCTCATTATGTGAATCCCTACAGATCACCCCCAGCACAGCTGATTCTCTCAGGTAGTGGTACCTCACTCTGTGGTGTCCACCTGTTTGGGTGCACTATTAGACCATCCTTGAGAGAGGACCTCGCCCTCACACCTGACATGAGTTGCCTCCAGAGGCTCAAAGTCTGTCCTCTTCCTGATCTCCCAGTCAATGCCTGCATCACAGGACAGAGATCCCAGTTACCTGGCTACATTACCACCCAGCACCTCACTGTCAGCTGCGATATCCCAGCTCTGAGGTCCTTCTGGGTGTTCCAGAAGCATGGTATACACTTACAGCAGGATGCTGAACCTAAGATTTTATTTTTTTTTTTAACCACCAAGCATCAACATGAGTTTTAGCTATCAGATAAAAAAATATTATGATCGAAAATGGAAGATTTTAGCTATCAGATGAAAAATATTATGATCGAAAATGGAAGCAGCAAATCAGAAAGCACAAAAATTATCTGGTTACAGTACCTGCAGGAGTAACTGGACTTGGGACTTTTGACTCCTAGAAGAAATCTACCTGTAAAAATATCCATTAAAAAAACTCTGAGTAACATTTTTCATAGATAATTTGAAGCACCCACAATGGCTACTGAAAATCCCACAGGTCACTGTTTCCACCCAATCAATATACAGCATTCTGACTCCCAGATGCAGCATTCTGTTTCATTACTTCACTGCTTCCTGCCATGACAGAATCAAATCTACCCTACTTGTTAATAAAGAGGAGAATATTTTCAAGACATCCAAATAAAGGAAAATCTTCCAAGTTATACTGCCATAAGTACTGATGAAAAATTATGTCTTTCTTTAAGATAATTCTTTAAGCAGACACATCATCCTTGCATATGTCACCCTGTGAGAAGGATGTGACTCGCCTATTTTGTTTGGTTTTTTTTTTTAAAGAAAAGAAAGGGGTGCACTTCAAGGCTGCTTGCAGACTTGTCTCCCAGCTTAGAGGTAAAAGGACAGCAGGAAAAGCACACAAAACTTCCTGAAGTGCCTATTTCTGCAAGCCTGGTAACAGTAACAGAAGACAGCTGCAGTGCTGGCAAATGACTGATACAAGTACACAGGATCATGGAGCAGAAAAAGCCATGGGCAAACTACAGCACAGGGAAGAAGCAATTCCAGCCTCTGCTATGCCAAGACATGCTTTTAAGACTACCTAAAATTCTAACTCAAACTCTACCAATGGCATTCTTTGCTTCACTGATGCTTACTCAATGACTGTGGAACAAGAGGATATTGTGATTTTAAGCAGTAGAAAAGTGAGTCAATTCTGAAACCAGTATTTTAACATCGGCAACAAGATCAGGAAAACTCTTTGGTGCTAACTTCGTATTAAAAAACACAAAACAAACAACCAAACAAAACCAAAAACAACAAGCAAACCCACAAAACAAAAAACCCTCCGCACAATAAGCAATAGTGCTTCCCTCTTTCCATTAATACAGGCTACCAAGCTGAAGGCACAGATGGAGACAGTTTTCCTTTTGAATCAATTTCCTTTTAAACAATTTTAAGAACTCAATTTCAGGTAGATTTATGAAAAAATAAGGCAGACTGTAGCTGACTACATTTAAAATAAGGCTGGTTGAAAGTTCCCAAGTCCAGTAAAAACACACACAGCCATGTCAACAAACTAAAATACCCTCCAAAAGGAGTGTTTATATTCCAATATGCATTATTATCTGCAGCCAGTCACCACAGACACAGCATACACCCATGCATGCATGATCATTTAAGCCTGGTGCTTGCAGTCACAAAAACACTGGAATGCCAGTAGTTCCAGAAGGTTTTTAGAAATCTGCAGGCCATGTAGCTATTGGTATTTGGACAGCAAGGACAAACCAAGAGTTCCAAGCCATTGGAACCACCATTTCTCACCTGCATAAACTATTTTCCTGCAGGAAGTACAAGCAGTCAAAACAAATTTGAAGGCAAGCAAGGAACAGGTGTATGAAGACAAGGAATTAACTGAAGCAAAAAAAGAAAGGAAGAGATTTACTCAGACGTACAATGAACTCACAAGCACTTCACAAGACTCCTCAATATGATGCACCAGTCCAAAGGATGTGCAACTGTTCCTTTTCCTTAAGATTTAAAAAAACCCACTGTATCCATGCAACTAGACAACCATCAACAGCACAGTTCAAATACTGACACCAACCATTTGTAGGGCTGAGCAATAAATCCTTCCCCTGCCCCAGGTACATTCTTTAGCTCAGTTCACAATGCAAGTGCTCACAAGTGTAGGGGACAGTGTCACATGTGCAGGAGAGCTAGTGTCAGCCTGACATATTACAGCTACAGACAATACCTATCTTCTGCAGATGCAGTTATAAATAAAATATGCAGTTACAGAGAATTTATCATCCCCTACTATTAAATTAGGGGTTGTGATCCCCTTTCCTGGCCAAGAGGGAGAATTTAAGTCGATATCATTGCCTAGGTCATACAGGAACTACAGGAGCAAAAGGAAGTGTTAAAGAGAGCTTAGTGAATTACAGAATTAATTACATGCTTACATTTCAGTCAAGGCAGTACCGTTATGAGCAATTATTACTCTAGCCTCATTCCCAACTTGACCTTAAAATTACAGGCAAACAGATGTCATTCTCAGCCTGCTCAAGTAAAATTTTATTTCCATTGAGGAGACATCTACAAAGTTATCAGTAAGACTGTAAACTACTGAACTCTTCCACAAGCTGACTTAGGTCAAATAACATGCATTCATCTAAGTCACCTTCATTTATTACTATGAAACTTTAGAACTCATGCAAAAATTAAACGAGAGAATTATACTATGAATGATCTTTGCTTAAGCCTTCTAGCTTAATTTTTTTTTTTTTTGGAAACTAGTTCTGTGAAAAGATCCTTACTCACTATAGAAAATCAAATGAATCCAGGTCATAAGCATTAGTTACAGAGATGCTCCATTACAAACCACTGAACAGATACTTACAAAGGGTTAATTCAAATAATTACCATTGCTATAACATTTCGTTTAATTCCCTACTTCATACAACACAATTCTGTAGTCTAGTGACATTTATTTTATTCAGCTTGGACTCATCAACTTTCAGGTATCTCTCCTGATTTATTTTTATGCATTTAGGCATGAAACAACACCCTGGGATCACAGAAACATCTCTAGTACTCAGATTTTTAGTCAGTAAAGGAGATAAAACCGTTTCCTGAAATTGTACCTGTTTAGATTAACCAAATCCTGGAACAGCTACAGATTACCAACTGGTACAAAAATCCACTTTGCTGGCAATAAGCTGTAGCTGAACACAGACCTGCCAGGAAGAACATCACAATGCCTCCCAACCATAAGCACTGCACAGGTACATGACGCAGCTTTGGGGTCAGTAAAAAGATCCACTGTAATTTCTGTGCTTTTAAAACAGTTTAAAGGGACAGAATGCAGCGCGATAAAAAAACGCTCCAGATTTAATGGGACAGAAAAGGAACAGAGGCCTCCAGCTGGTGGTACCATCTACGGAAGCTTCCCCCTGCCGTGCTGAACATCTGGCAGGGCAAGCACCTGCTCTGGGCGGGTTCCCCCCTCCCGGAGCCCGGTGACGTGCAGCCGCCCCGCCGAGCACGGCTGGGACCCAGCCCCGCCGGGGCCCCGCGCCAACAACGGAACCGCGCAGCTCCCCGCGGCCCGCCGGGCGCCGCTCCGGACCCGGCAAATCCCCCCTCGGGCCCCGCCACGCGGCCCGTGCCCCAGCTCGGGCCCCGGCGCCGCCGCAAGGTCACTCGGCCGCTCCCGCCGGACGGGCCCGCGGCGCCTGCGCTCGGCCCGCACAGACTCACCTGCCCGCGCAGCTCTGCGGGCCGCGGGCGGCG
>VXBQ01004374.1:79408-90040 GCA_013400175.1 Phainopepla nitens
CCCCGCCCGGGCCCGCGGCGCGCCGAGCCCCGCGCACCGACCGCAGCCGCACAAAATGGCCGCCGCGATGCGGCGCTGCCAGGGCGGGGGCCGCGGGAGCCCTGCCCACTGTGCCCGGGGGGAGGAGGACGGGGCTGGCTCCGCCGGCAGCGGGCCGCAGCCACAGCGCCCTGCAGGGAGCGTGAGCTCGGGGTGGCGCGGGTGTGAAGTACGGGGGAGACTTGGCGGCCGACCCCTTGAGCCTCCCGTGAGGCGGATATCGGATATCGGATATCGGATGCGGGCGCTCCTGGGCACAGCCGCCCGTGGCTGTCGCAGCCGCCGCCGCCTGGGCTCGGTCCCCTCGACTGTTCCCCCATGTGCCGGGGAGCGGGTGGGCCTGAGTGGTGCCCCTCCGAGGGTGTCCTCACTGCCCCTCAGCCCTGGTCACCCTCTGGTACACCCAGAAGCCCGTGGGTTCTGCCGTGGATAACAGCTATTTAGGAGGCAAATTAATTTTATTTTCTTATTTTGGTAGTTTTATGCTGGGTTAAAGGCCAAACCAAATTGACAAAGAAAAGCAAAAATCTATGTATACTGGAATTCTTAATGTCAAATATTACAGTGTTTCACTGTGGGTGGATAAATTCTCCCTGGTTCACGTAGGTTTCCGGGGATAATCCTTGAAATTCTGCTCAGAGGCCACAGACCAGCAGAGGATTGCTGCCTGTCAGGTTTCATGATTGAAAGAGTAACTGCTGTGGCCAAGGCATCCACATAGCGCCAGGGCTGCCAGTGCTGTCGGGCTTCAGAGGAAGACACAACATGGCCCAAGTGCTTTTCACTTCTGTCTTCCTCCTCCTCCAGCTGCAGGAACTGCTGTTGATGCACAAATCTGACTGCTTCTTTGACATCAGCCTCAGCTCAGTGCCACAAGCATAGCAGGACCCAGAGAGCACAAAGAATCTTATAAAGCAGAGTGTCCCCATCACTGTACAGCAATGGGTGTTAGTGCTGTTCTGACAAAGCCTGTGAACTGTGTGCTGGGGATCTGTGGAAGCAGAGTGGCTTGCTAAAAATACTGCAACAGGGAAAAAAAAAAACGTTGAAAATACAGTTTTCAGTTTGGATTTATATTTTAACCTGGAAACCTCAAAAGTGGTCTTAACATTGCAGGTTTCTAAAAGAGAAAAAAAATTGCAGAAAGAATTAAAATACAAAGCAACTGGAAAATAACCCTAAAGTTTTGAGAGAAATAGAAATTTATTTTATTTTATTTTACCAAAACATCAGCATAGAATTTGTGTAATGGGTTTTTTGACAGCACTGTATTTCGTTTGGAATTTCATCACTTAAAAAAATCTACAGAATCTTAGCACACCTGCCCTGAGAACCACTTTCTTCTCCTCTGAAAGGGGTCTTCCTAGGTCCCACTGGACTCCTTTGCTTTGCTGTTCCCACTGAGAGCACTTTGGCTTTTGGTAGTTAAGGGATGTGTCTGTGCCAATTTGTGACATTTCTCCTTGTTCACTGTCCAGGGGTCCAGTTTCTCTATCTGATGTTACTGTCCATGGTTAAAATTGCTTGTGAGTACTCAGATATTTGCCATACTTGCGTGTTCTGGCTGGCCATGGAGCAGCAGCCCTTCCCAGGGAACAGGAAGGGTGCTCCACCACAGACACCTGGCTGGTCTCTGCCTGGTCTGATGCAGAGAGACCCTGCTTGGATCAGCTGGATCACTTTGGGTCCAGTGTTTCCCTACACATCAAGGAAAGTAGTAAATGTGGACAAACTAAGCTTTGTGGCCCACGAAGGACCCCAAACTGGTGAGAACAGAGGCAGGCAGCAGAGCTTTCCTCTGTCCCCTCTGCTCATCAGACACTGCCAAGACTTCGGGCAAAGACCTCCTTGCTCCCGCCCTTGCTGAGCTGCTGCAGTTCTGTGCTGTGAACTTCAGTGGATTTCTCTGCAGGGATGTCACCATGCTGGGAACATCAGAGTCCATGCCAGCTGAACGTGCTGCGGGGCTCACGGCCCTCGGGCTGAGCAGGACATGTGGCACAGGGAAGCTGGGGCGCAGCCCATGCTGCTCCTCCACTTGCCAAGTTGGAGAAGAGCTGCAGCTGGAGCCTGTGCCAGAAACTGCTCTGGGANTATTTCTCTACTGTTTCTCATGATGTGAACCAGGAATTAGATGTTGCCGGGGATGGGCCAAATATCCTGTTTGCTGCAATTTCCCCAGCTGGGCTGCTTGGCCATGACAGGGAAGAAGGTCTAAAAAGGAAAAGGGGGAAAAGCAGAGCCCAAACTGCATCTTTGGAGTGGCAATTCCTCCCATTCCTTCCTGCTGGCGAGGACCCTTTGCCTCTCAGAATGACAGGGCAGGAAAGGGGGAAGGGGCCTGTGGACAGGAGCTCTCACAGCCAGGTCACACAGAAAGAGTGGCCCACAGGGCTGTCCAAATGGGCCTCCAGGTGGGCCCCCTCCCCCCAGGTGTGGTGGGCAGTTTCCATGTGACACAACGTCAGCGCGGTGATGTGACATCACCAGGATGTAACAATGCCCCATGGCTATATTTAGCCAGGAGACCAGATGTTGTGTCTCTGGAGCAAGAGTCAGCGTGGGATCACAACACCATGAGAGGTCTTGGCAGGAGCTGTGGAGCACCGTCCCACTGCTGGTGTCCTGCTGAAAGGCAGAGACACTGCTGAGTGGACTGGAATTAGGGGGGAGGGGACCAGTGGTCTGATAGAGAGGGCTCTGCTGGGGAGCCTGGGAAATGGGATGATGCTCTAGGGCCTCAGGACTGCCATGCAGGAGGCTTACTGGGCAACACCTGAGTGTCTGTGTCTTCCCATCTTAGCCCCAGGAGACCACACCTGGGAGAAGGAGACACCAGGAAAATGGATCCTGAACTGTTGAACCTCCCACTCGCAGTCAAGATCCCTGTGGCACCTGGATCTAAGCCTGTCTTCTGCAGAGGAAAGCTGGGTGAAAAGGTAAAGGAAGTAGAAAGGGGCAGAAAATGTCTCCTCTTTCATAGAGTCCCCATCATGCAAAGATTTTCTTGCGGCCACCTGCTCTACAGCAGGAGCTGCAGCCCTTCAATTGAACAGGACTGGGCAAGGGAAGCTCTAGGCTCCCTGGAATGCAGAGGAGAAAGCACTTGTTCATCTTCACACTGGCTTCTGGCACTGTGCATGTGTGTAGCTGGGCCCTGCCTGCAGCAGGCAGCTGTGTGTGTCCAGGTGCCAGGGCAACTGATCCCTCCAATTCATATCACAATGCCATGCCAGGCCCTGGGGCACCTGTGAGGGAGATTCCAACCTTCTCCTGCTTGCCTTCCTGGCACCTTTGGAACAGCTGGGGCTGCTCTGCTTGGGGAATACACACACTGTTGTCCTCCAGCTTGCACTGCACCTTCCCAAGGTAGAGACTTTCTGGAGGCAGAGGCAGCCGACACAGCCCTTGGGCTGCCTAACCTGAGGAGACTGGTTTCATCCATTCTCCACTGGCTGCATTTGAACCTTTGAAGGTTCATTTGCGGATGGGTCTACTGTTGTTCCTGGTGGCCTAAGATACCTATTTGCTGGTAGGGTTGCTATGGGGTTTGTCTTCTCTCCCCTCACCCATCACAGCCCAGCCTGGCCCAGCCCAGCCCTGTAGTCTGTGCAGGTCTCTGTGCCTACAGAAGGATGGAAAAGACCTTTACTTTTTCACAAGTACCATGTGGTACCTCTTTGCTGCTCTTTCCTGCCTCCTTCGTACTCTGGAAACTCACTCTTACAGCTTCACCAGCCGTATCCATATTTCACTCTGGATGATCCCTATTGCCACCACCTCAGCCCAGCATACAACTGCCTGCATGACCCCATCCTTCGGGACTACCACAGCCGCAAGGATGTGCTACAGTTGCTGAAGAGACAGGGCTTTGTCACCAGTGACAACAATGTAGGTTTGGATATCAGGCTGATCAAAAAACAGCCCTCTTCAAGCAGGGCTCCCCAGCCCTTGCTGCAGCTGCCTGCTGCTGCCAGAGGGCAGGGCTGGGCACTGGTGTCCCTGGGAGCAGAAGCAGCACCAACATCCCCCTGGCAAGTCCCAGTCCTGCCCTTCTCCGCCTGCCCCACGCTGCCTGTTCAGCCCTGGCTGGGAGGGACATCAGCAGCCCCAATACCGGGCTATGAGGGGAGGGCTTGGGGGCAGCTCCCCTCCCTCTGGGGTCGGGCTGTTTTGGGGAAGGCTGTCTGCATGGCTTGACAGGGCTTGGGGGATTCTGCTCTCCTCCCTCCATAGGTGGTTTGCACTCTGAAGGAGTTCAATGAGTACAGGCAGTACCTGACCAGGGTCAAGCTGCAGTCAGAGCAATTCTTGAGGCGGCAAGAGGTAGGCAAAGCGTTGTGTTCAGGGGCACTCAGGGGACTGTGCAGGGCTGTACTGCTGGGCCGGGCGCTGTGGCGGGGAAAGGACTCCACAGCTGGGAGCTGAGCCAGCGCAGGGCGCTGAGCTGGGCACGGGCAGCAGGGCCACGGCCAGGCACACGCAGTGCTGACGGAAGCCCTTCTCTCCTGCCCTCGTGGCCTGGCTGAAGCACAGTAGTGGCCTGGGCCCGCAGGAAGCCTCAGCATGCAGGGGCGAGCAACATGAGCCACAACCTGGTGTCATCTTTCAGGAAGGGCTTCTGCCATCCTGGGCCAAATTAAAGGATGGCCCCAACCTGCCAGGAACCACCAACACCTCTTGTCAGGGGAAGCGGCAGCTGCAGCCTCAGAAACCTACCAGCCTACCCCCACCCAAGAGCCAAAAGTCAGGGGTATGGGGAAAAGGGAGAGCAGCTTTGGATAAAGGCCAAACTTACTCCAGAGCTGAGCTGGGCCAGAAGGATACCAGCACTGCTGCTGACTCCCAGAGGAAGCCAGATGGCACTGCCAATGGTCTGTTGAATGCTGTGTTTGAGCAACTAACTGCAGCAGAAGCCAAGAAGCTTGAAGAGCTGGTTGAGACTGTGGTGTACAGAGTGTTGGAGAGGCTGAAGATTCCTGGGAATCAGCATGTCAGCTTTCTACAGAGGGCAGCCCGAGGAATCAGAGGAAGACTTTTAGGCAGCTGCTTGAGAGCAGAACTTTCAGATACTTCTCTAGTTCACCATCAGAAAACGGAAGTGATGGCAAAAGAGCTTGCAGCGACAGTGTTGGAGATCTTGGGGGACCGTCTGGCATCCAGCACATCCAAAGCTGCTGAGACAGGGGTGGCAGCCAGGTTGGAGGAGCTGCCTCTTGCTGGAAGAGCCACTCAAGCAGACAAATCCAAGGACACTGAAACAGCCACTGCAGGGAGAGCACTTTCACAGACTTCCCTTGACACACTCACCAGAGAAGTTGTTGAGAGTGTTCGCTGCATCTTGGAATCTTCTGTAACTTCTCAGTTTGAGCAAGACACTATCTGTGAGTACACTGAAATCCTAGAGCTTCCTGGAGGAAATGTCTCCAACAGACAACTGCAGCCATCCCAGACACTTCCAAGGCAGGGCATAGAAGAAGGACAAGGATTCCCCAGAGCATCTGAACAGCAGAGCCTGAAAGTAGTGATGCCTGCCCCTGCAGAAGAGGCTGGGTGTGCCAAAACCATGGAGACTGAGGATCATGCAATGGTGAAGGAGAACTTGGAAAGAAAAATGAACCTAGAGTCAACAGCCTTAGCCAACACTTTGGATATAAGGACCATGACAAATAGGATTGCTGACTCAGAGCGGCTCAGTCAACCTGGGCCTGCACCAGCCCCTGGAGAGAATTTTCAAGGGCCTGTCACAAACCCACTCACATCCCAAGGTGGAATGGAGAGCTGTGCCGCTGAGGATGCTCTCCCTTCTGTGGACCCATAGCCTTCCCAACAGCCCATCCCTCCAGCCCAGGCCAGAGCACAATACAGAGCAGACCGCCCAAAGCTCATCTGAGGCAAGTGAGGTGTGTGACTGGAGAGCTGAAGAGCCCTCAGACAGCAAACACAGACCACGTCCTTGTGCTGGCAATAAAGAGTTTATTTCCAAGGCCTTGTTCTTCCTTTCTTCAAGCTAGACCATACTGTCTCTGGGCATTTTCCCTACTGTAACCTGTCCTATCTTCTCTTCTTCAGCCTCTGTCATGCTGAGACCCAATTTTATAGGGAATTTGAGGTAGGGAGGCAAGGAGCAGCCAGCATTTTTGTCTTGTTTAGCAAGCTTTGCTGTTGAGCGAGTGGAAGGATCGATTTGGACCTTCTCTGCTTTCTCTAGAGAAGGAGTTCAAGTGTCACTTGTAAAGTCTTTATTTATGTCCAGCATGAGCAGAGCTGTGCACTCCGCAGGACTTACTGTCAGGGAGCAGCAGGGGCTGTGACAGGACAGGTGAGCTGGCAGGGAACAGGATAGGCCAATGGTAAATGGGAGCAAAGCAGGGACAGTGGCAGTGATCAGATGAACACTGGAAAGTCCTACAGTGATGAGGCAGGTCAGGGGAGGAAGTCAGTACATGGGCTTGGACCGGATCCCCATCATCATAGAAAAGGCTGACCAACCCCAGGCAGGGGTCCAAGGGCAAAGGTCTGCGGTTAGGCAATGTTCCTGAGAAACAGGGAGGAAGTTCCCAGTGAGGTGTCCTTCAGCTACTTCCCCTCAAGGGCCTGGCTGTAGTGTTGCTGTTGGGGAGCTGGCCCTGATGTTAGCAGCTCTGCTTCTGACTGCCTGTGCTGGCTCGAAGCCCCACATCCCAGCAAAGACAATCCCACTCGTGGCAGGGCAATGCAGCTAAGGGGCAGCCCCAGCGAGTGGTCACCAAGGCCTCCCTGCCTGGCCGGAGCAATGCCCTGCCTGAGACCCTCCATTCCTCCCTGCCTGGCCACTCTGGGGCCTGCATGGCAGTGGGAAGGAGGGGGCCTGTGCCCACAGGGTCTTCTTCTGTCAGACCTCTGCCAGAGCCCTCAGCTGCCTCAACACAGCCTCCATGGAGGCCTTTCAGTCTGTGCAGCTGCTGCAGCATCCTGCTCTGGGGCAGGAGGATTACAGATTCATCTGGACATAGTCTCCATCCTCACACCAATGTGCAGCAGGCCAGGGATGATCTTTGTGTCCAGCTCTCCCCACCGTGCTTCACCCTGCTTGTACTTGTTTTTGTCAGAGTGCTGCTGGAGGTCCCACAGGTCTAGCTGACCTCCAGGCTGCTCTCAAGGTGCACACAAGGATGGGAGCTGAGTGACTCATCAGGGCAGTGTGCCATCATCACAGCAGGATTCCACATCTGGGTACTTTCTACTTTGGAAGGAATTTCTCATCCCTTCTTTGTTGACCAGAGCACCCCAGACCAGAGGCTGGGAACTGGCTACAGATCTCCAGGGAAGGCTGCCCACCCTCAGCCTGTGCCCTTATCCAGAGCAAGCACAGCCCCATCCAGGGAGTGGCTGGGAGAGACACACAGTCAAGCAGACATTTCTACATCACTGCACTCAGACATCCCTGTGATTTAGCTGGGAGAAGGAAGAAAGCTGTAGATTCTTCACCTCCTCATTCTTTACAGGGCTGTCCACTTGCAGATGAGGCTTTACAGGCCTTTCTGTGGTCCCTGGGGTTATAGGGTCTGGCTGACATGCCCAGAGAGCGAGGAGGTAACACCCACCAGGGGACACCCTAGCCCAGTATTTGGGGACTGTCTGCAGTTTCAGTGTCCTTGTCTTACCCAGCAGGTACCAAGGCCATGTTGTTTCAGGAAAGCCTGTGTCATGGCAGCTGAGGCAATCCAGCAGCTCACTGGAAAGGAAGGGCCCCACTCCCTCCTCCATTCCACACCCTCTACATCCCTCATGACCCACCTGTCACCTGCCTCACCTGTGATCTGAACGAAAGACCAGACATGGCACAGACAGGATGGGGGAAATGTGTCTGCGAGCAGAGACGAGCTGACATAACCCACTAGCTCTCCTTTGGGAGAAGCTGCAGCTTTTAAGAGCAGCCTTGAGCTTCTGAACACCTTCATGGCTTCGGGCCTCGATTCCTGCCAGCATCCAGACCTGACAGCAGAGGTCACACAGTCCTCCAGTCCTCAGACACAAACTCTCTTTATGGTAGCAGTAAACACTAAGCACTTCAGACAAAATGGATAGTTTACATGGTGAGAGAGAGCGAAGTCCAGGCAGAGGCTGGGGCAGGAGATGCGGGTTCAAATCTTTGTGGCCTGGACAAGGTCCTCAGCTAGTGTCCCCTGCTTTGGAAGGAATAGTCGAGCTGATGAGTGACTCCATTATGTCCCAAAAGCTTTCCTGCACGGCTACCTGTAAGCACTCAGCTCTGGCCAGGTCCCTATGTGGTCCACCTCAGAACAGCTATGCTCCTTCCTGTTCCCTCGTCATGGAATAACGAATGCCTGAGCTGGTTTCCTGAGCCCACTGCACCCACACCCAGTTCTCTCCATCATTTACCATGGCTGACAAATGGTGTAGGACAACAGGAGCTCTAAAAGCAGCAACCTCAGCAGTTAAATCATTTTTTCCCATCTTTTTTTTGGTGAGTGTCCTGCAGACAGTCCATGGGTGTGCCAGAGCCCTGTTCCACACAGCCTCAGCTGGCACTGTTTCCAAGGGCCAATTCTGCTGAATCTGCCAGTGCTGTGCTGCACCCACATCAAACCAGCACCAGGGCAGCATCAGGACAGGGAGCTTCCCATCTCTGCCTCCTGCCAGTGTGGCAGGGCTCCCAAAGCAGACCTGCCCATCCCTTAGGTCTCTGCCTTCCCACAGGGCTGATTTAGTCCAGAGCTCCATGTAAGAATTGGACTAAGAAGCTACACGAGAATTATGCCAAAAACTGGCCTCTCGTTACCCAGGGCTTTGAGGAGGTGGCAGAACCTCTGTGCATCTCTGGTTTGAGAAAGAAATGGAGTATCTCTGGTGGACAAGGGCAGGGAGACCCTTCACATTCACAAGGGGAGGAGAGACGGCGGGGAACTTCTCTACCAGGAGTGATGGCTTTGTGGTTGCCCTGTCCTGTTTGGCAGCTGCCAAAGATAAGTCCATCCTCAAGCTGAACCTACAGACAGGTCCAAAACCCACCTGTGATCCCCCACATCTGCCCAACCTTTTCAGGAACTGAGGTTGCACATGGGCAGACCTGAGGGCGCGGTGTCTATAAGCTGCCACCAGCAGAATTGCTTTTACCATTTCCATTCGCAGGCATAGCAAAAGCTTTCACAAGGCTTTGTGAAAAGGAGACTCAAACCAGCCAGAAATCCAACAGCACCAGCAAGAGCACCCAGCACTACAAGGTGCTGGCCCCACCGGGACACAGTCACTCTCTCCCAGCCAGCAGCAGGTCATGGACAAGCCGCTGGTGCCTCCTTTCAAGGAGCTATGTCCCAGGTGCCCTGCAGCACCGAGGCCGACTGCACTGCTCATGGAGGCCAGAACAAACCACAAGGTTCTTCCAAGCCGAGCTGCTGCTTTAGCCATCACTTCTTTAACTGATCCAGATGGCAGGCCATGGTGACTGCAGGAGTGAGCCTGAGTCTTGGAGCGTGAGCTGAAGCATTTGGTTTGTGGCCTTTTCTGATTTGGCAAAAATTAGCTCATTTCACAGAAAAGCTTTGGGGAACACTCAGAAACTGGGCTGCAGACATACCCCTAGGAAAGGGCTGTGTGAGGTTACAATGTTCTTGGTCTTCCTTCTGTGCTCACTTGTCCTACAGCCCACCTACAACGCTTCTGCAGCCAGACTAGTAGGAAGGCCCAGTGATATGGCCAGCCTATGTGAACCTAAACTGCTGGTGTGACAGAGCAGCCCTCAGTGGCTTTGTCTGAAGTGCACCAGCTTTTCCTAGTCTGACAGGACAATGACCACCCCCAGAGCACCAGCAGCACAAGCCAGAGCCTGTGTGGCTGAAGTAGCACAGCTGGCACCTGCCCTGCAGCTCCACAACGCTGTGCAACCAGTACCAGTCTTGGCCACCAAAAGACTGCTCCCAGTGGTTCCTTGGACTACTAGTGGAGGAAAGATGAGAAAATGCTCGGGTCTGCACATAAAAATGTCCCCAGCCTCACAGCCCAATTGATCACACCTCCATCAGCAGAGACCCTGCAGGGCACCAGATGTTGCTGCCAGGTTCACAGCAAGACAATGACTCCAATAACTTCAGGCTGCTGCATCAAGGAAAAAGTTTATTTTGAGCAGCGCTGATGGCTTATATAGGAAACATCGATAGGTAAAACCATATTGGTCGAGTAAAGACAGAGACACCCCCTGAACCTATTTGTGAAACAGAGAAAACAACTCCTTGAGAGGCAGAGAGTGCAGGTACAGATATTTTTGACAATTCCTGACATTCCTTCTTCCCAGAATACCACGGGAACTGGTTTCTTCTCCTCTGCAACTTCTCAGGCTAGGCCTTGGAAGAGTTGCAGGTTTCTCAGACTGTCAGGCTGTGTGCGACCACAAGTCACCCTTTTTAGTATAAAATTTTAAAATTTGATTTGTCTTTGTTCTCCTTTCTGCGAGGCCTCGTGCAGGAGGGAGGACAAAGAACTCAAAGTCCTCAAATGGATTTTTGGGTGCTTGACTCAATGTGGTCAGTGAATTTTCAACACCTGTTGTTGCAAGTCAGGGTAATACTTTTTGCAGACATCCACTGCCTCCCA